>JAECUM010012531.1:0-81297 GCA_016617855.1 Megalonaias nervosa | reverse complement strand
CTCTTTTCTTTCGTACGTTAAGTGTAATCATTCTAGTATTTTGAATCAATAAAATATTTCTAAAGAAAAGGCATTGTATAAAGCATTCGTTGTGAACACGTCCTGCACACAATTGTACCTTTATTCCAACGACCAATTGTGTATCCCCATTCTTTGATAACTGGAAGTGATTTTCCAAAAACTTTTTTTCCATCATTCCCAAAGATATATCTATATAAAAAGGATTTGTCAATCATAGATAAAATCTGCTACGGTTCTGTTTTGAAACAATTTTCAGATAGGAGTACGATGTTATTTCACTGTCACCAGAGTTGATATAACTACACCTTCTCTCTAGAACTGTCTGTAAAATGGAAGGTTAGTCCTTTACAATATATTCATACATATGCACTTAAACAGACGTTTTGTGTCAGCAAAATTAGAATAAAATGTTTAATTTGTTGAATTTGATATGTTCAACACGGCCAAGATGCATGATATCCTTCCAAAGATGAAGCCAATTTAATTGTCCTGGTGAGTTTATGCGACTGTTTTCGTGTCCCCTGCGATTGCATGGTCAGCGGTTCACTACGATATCGAATATACAACGACTGTCTAACAGAGAAAAGAATCAAAGAGACGCATATTAGTCAGCGGCGTTTTCCAGTGAATAAGCAACGCATTGTGCAGTCTAAGTTTTGAAAAGCTGTCTGTTGATCGATATTCATTCACTCAGATTCGGCTTGAAATAGTCGGTTTTAACAAAACTATAGCAGTTTACCTTCCATTAATATAGCTCACCTTGATTTTCTCTATTTGGTGTTAAGTGATTGAATTGAGAACAACACAATTTTAGTTTTTGATCATTACCACCTTTTATCATGGACATGGGCGTTCGCGGCAGGTGGGTGGGGGAGGTTATTGATATAGCTGCAAGTCTATCATCACGTTGATTCTTATTATGTCTCCAACCGGAAAACTGCTGCAGGCGTCCTTGATTAAGAGCGTCATTCTGCATATCGAGAGCTAGTCGCGGATACAATTTCAAACGAATTCTAGCGTTTGCTAGAAATGGGCACGTTTGTTATTGTTATAGTACAACTACGAAAACATTGCTTGTTCGCAGTAATTTGCCGTACACTGTATGACCAACACTTCTGGGACGCATTGGGCAAATATAGTCAAAACAAAGTCTGATCCCTACTCCGTATAAGTCACTTAAAGATTCTCCGGAAATGTGTAGCTGGGTGTTATTTTGTTTGTGCTTTTGTTTGTTTTTTGTTTTGTTTTTTTTTTTTGTTTTATGTTTTTTTGTTATTTTTTGACTGCTTTTTTTTCAGAAGACCTTGTCATGCGTACGACTTGCGTTTGCCCTGCTGAGCACATCGTATTGGTGTCTCTGGGGATATTTGTTCTTGATTTGTCATGAAAAGTGATTGTAGGGTTTGGTTCATTTCACGGTAATTTATTAGGATATAACGACACTAGTCATAAGAAAATTGGTATCAAAATATGTTTCTACACATTTCCATCTACACCTTGCTTTATAAAGAATTATTCACATGCAAATTACAGATCAGTGTTATCACATTTTGACGTTCCTTCTTTGACAAACTTCTGTTTGATTTACACGTCTCTCAGTACGAAACTGATTCATATTTTAAAAATGTCCGTAGATTGATTCCGATAAGAAAACTTGAGTTTATTAAAAATTAAAATGAGTAGTCTGTGTTCTGATATGTTGACTTCTTAAGATTAAATTTCGATCATGTTAACACGGATTTTAAATTTGAATTATGTACCGTCCAAAAGGACACGGAAGTATGGTCAAACTAGGGAAAGCATGTGCTTGTATCTGTTTACGAGTAAAACAATATAATGTGCACAATTTGCTGTCATAAAGCACATGAAGGGTGCAAGGTTCTCTTTAATTCATAAAAAGTTCGAGCTGAATGTCAGATGCAGGTCATATGGTGTAGAATCATGGATATTTGTTTCTTTTCACTATTCTCTTCTTCTTTCACAATTGTATCACATGCTACTTGGCTGATTGTCCGTTTAAAAGGTACCTACCCTTATCCCTCGTTGTATGAAATCAAACCAATGATTTATGAAACACACTTGAAGATGACTGCATAACTTCTAATTATCATAATCAAAATATTAACAAACTCATGTGGAACAATATTATTGAGATGTATTTAAGAATTGCTGTCGAGAATTAATGAAAACTTTACTGATGACATCACAGAAATGATATTGAAGATAATTGTGAGAGCAACTGATAAGCCTGGGCTTTTTGTATCACTTCAACCAAAGAAAAAGCAACTGATAAACCTGGGCTTTTGTATCACTTCAACCAAAGAAAAGCAACTGATAAACCTGGGCTTTTTGTGTCACTTCAACCAAAGAAAAAGCAACTGATAAACCTGGGCTTTTTGTATCACTTCAACCAAAGAAAAAGCAACTGATAAACCTCGGCTTTTTGTATCACTTCAACCAAAGAAAAAGTTGTATTTAAAACAGATTAACAGCCATTGGTTTAACAAAGCATGTATATAAAAATAGCCTAGCCACCATACATCACATAATCACTATAGAAACGCAAACTCTGCTGCATTATATATTAATAAAATAGATACGAGTTCGTGTAAAAAAGCATGAAATAAACGAGTAAGCCAGAATTTATCAAAAGGTATCATAAAGAAATGGCCTGACTTAAGCACTTCAGATCCACAATCGTTTTGGTCTATTTTTGAGTAAATCGTCAAGTAAAACGAGTACAGTTGTCAAAGTCCCGTTAGTTAAGGTAAGATGACAATAGTTGCTAACTCTGTGTCCAATTAGGACGTTTATGAGCGTTTTAAGGATATGATCTTTATGTAACTGTAAACATGAATTTCATCACTTATTTGAACTGTATGTTAAACAGTCCCATTACAAATGAAGAGACTGTATTGGAGATAAGACATTTAGGAAATAACAAAGTTAAAGCAAAATGTCCTTATTTTAAAGAAATGACTTAAACGATCTGGGAATATCAAGTCACCTGTCTTAAACAATCTGAATATCATACTACCGGTCTAAAACAGTCCGAAGATATCATACTACTTGTCTTAAACAGTCTGAAAAGATCGAACCACCTGTCTAAAACAGTCTGGAAATATCTTACTCCCTGTCTAAAATAGTCTAAAGATATCCTATTACCTGTCTTAATCAGCCTGGCGATATCATACTACCAGTAAAAACAGTTTGGAGATATCGTATTACATGTCTAAAACAGTCCGGAGATATCATATTACATGTCTTAAACAGTCCGAAGATATCATATTACTTGTCTTAAACAGTCTGGGGAAAACCTTACACCTGTCTGAAACAGGCTGATATATCTTACTTCGTTTGCCTTGAATACCTTCTTTAATTTAATTTTTCTTAGAGGATACATTCTTGAATCTGGCGTGAAAGTTTTCTTATACCTATATACATTAAGAAGGCGATATGAAAAGCACAAAAAAATTACAGAAGCATCACTATTTTAACTGATTCGGGAACTTGTTTACATCAAGTATAAATACATAACTGAATGCTTGTGGATGATTACTAAATAACAAGCTGGCTTAAGAAATAATATGGTACGGTGGAGCACATTGCCTTATTCAAATATATAATTGATTCGAACCTTCATTAAATAGTGAGGTACTTTGTACATTATAGATTTTAATAGTAAGGTACTTTGTACCTTATAGATTTTAATAGTGAGGTACTTTGTACGTTATAGATTTTAATAGTGAGGTACTTTGTACGTTACAGATTTAAATAGTGAGGTACTTTGTACATTACAGATTTAAATAGTGAGGTACTTTGTACATTACAGATTTTAATAGTGAGGTACTTTGTACATTATAGATTTTAATAGTGAGGTACTTTGTACATTATAGATTTTAAAAAGAAAGAAAAGAAAACACATTTCATTCTGAAAATAGATTAACTTTGTGGAGAAAATTATTACAGATCTTAACTTACGATACGTCTATAAAGTCATAGCTGGTATGTGTTTGCACGTTAAGCCATGCTTGAGAAGTGTGAATGGCTGGTTCTGTGGCCAATACAATCATATATAATAGGTATAAAAACATTCACATTTTATAAAACAACTGATGCTTCAACGTGAGATCTCGAATTAATTTTATTTTCCTCTAGTTTGGCTGTGGTAGAAATTTGAAAGATTGAGGTCTTTCAATATTGTGGACACGTCATTTGGTTCCAAATTTAAATTTGTATAAACAGCATAAAATACAATGTCTGCAAGATCAATATAAACACTCTTGTCATGTAGACATATAAACATGTAGACATGTAGATATGTAGACATATAGACATATAGGCATGTAGAGATGTAGACTCTTTAGTCTTGAAGTTGTATTAACAATACAATTTTTAAATCATACTTAGATTTCAAAAGACTTTCCCAGGTTTTCCTTACTGGTTATTTGAAGAAAAAGGGACCTTACACATCTTAATTATTGTTAAAATAAATTAAAATTCAATTTTTGGTGCAGGATTGATGGTTGTAATTTGGGTTAGAGAGTATATAGCTTGATCTTTCTTTACATGTGCACCTCTGAAAAGACTGCTAGCTCCATTTGTTCATTACCTCTTCTGGACTTGAAAGGTAAATATTGTTGTTATGGGTCTAATGCCTTTATTCAACAGAACAGGGGCTAAACATTAGGGCCATTGTGATGATGATGATGTTCGTCCTTCGGTCTCGAAGACGACCATGACTTCAAATCTGAGCTGGTCTGTGAGTGCGCAGATGGCTGCTGAGGCCAATCTGCGCTCTGAAGAGTCTAGGGCAATGAGGACAGGGAATTGCCGGGGGCTGGATGGACTGAAGGTCGGCGCTGGCTCTGCTCTTTCTCTGCTGAAGTTTCTGCTCGGCCTCGTTGATCCGGTGCTCTTCAAATGCAGCTGCACCTGAGCTGATCTGGTGACGCCAGGCAGCGCGGTCTTCGGCAAGCTGCTCGCAGCTGTCTGGGTCAATGTCACAGGACTTCATGGAGGCTTTGAGCGTGTCCTTGAACCGTTTCTTTTGGCCTCCTCGGGAACGCTTGCCCTCAGCGAGTTCCCCATAGAACAACCTCTTTGGGAGGTGCTCATCAGGCATACGGCAGACATGGCCAGCCCAGCGGATTGTGACCTTCTGAGCATGGCATAGACCCTTGTCATCTCTGCTCTCTGGAGGACTTCTGTGTCAGGAGTCTTGTCCTGCCATTTGATGTGGAGCACTTTTCTGAGGCAGCGCATGTGGAAGGAGTTCAGCTGTTTTGCATGGCGACTGTACACCGTCCATGTCTCACAGGCGTACAAGAGGGAGGGCAGTACTACTGCGCGGTACACCTTGAGCTTGGTTTGCAGGCTGATTCCTCTTCTGTTCCACACAGTATTGTGAAGTCTGCCGAAGGCTGCCCTTGCACGAGAAATCCTGAGAGTGACCTCTTCATCGATGGAGACTGCGTGACAAGGTGCTGCCAAGGTAGATGAACTTGTCAGCAACAGCGAGCTTCTGGTCATCGACGGTAATGCTGGGTTCAGTGTAGGGGACTGAGGGTGCAGGCTGGTACATGATTTCGGTCTTCGTCGTACTTATTGTGAGTCCAAAGTCTGTGCAGGCTTTGGAAAACCGATCCATACTTTCTTGCATGTCAGACTGAGTACCATCATTCAAAGCGCAGTCGTCAGCAAAGAGGAAGTCTCGGATGGTGTCTTCCTGGACTTTGGTCTTAGCCTGCAGTCTTCTCAGGTTGAAGACGTTCCCATCAGTCCTGAACCGGATGTCGATGTCAATGTCACCCTCACGGAAGGCGTCGGTCAGCATCGCTGTGAACATCATGCTGAACAGGGTCGGGGCAAGAACGCAGCCCTGCTTGACACCGTTTGTCACTGGAAAGGGCAGGGAGAACTCTCCATCATCCTGTACTCTGGCAAGCATGCCATCGTGGAACAGTCTGACCATGGTGATGAATTTCTCAGGGCATCCGAACTTTGCCATGATCCTCCACAGACCTTCACGACTCACAGTGTCAAAAGCCTTAGTGAGGTCCACAAAAGTGGTGTAGAGGCTGACGTTCTGCTCTTGGCATTTCTCCTGGAGTTGCCTGGCTGCGAAGATCATGTCCACGGTGCCCCGATCCTGCCTGAAGCCACACTGACTCTCTGGTAGCAAGCCTTGCTCCAAGTGGACGGTCAGTCGATTTAGCAGAATTCTGGCCAGTATCTTCCCTGCGATGGATAATAGGGAGATGCCACGGTGGTTGTCGCATGCTTGCCGGTTCCCCTTCCGCTTGTAGAGGTGGACAATAGAGGCGTTTTTGAACTCCTGCGGAATCTTCTCCTGGTTCCACACAGACTGGAAGAGGTCAGTAAGCTTCTGCGTCAGTCGGGGACCACCTACTACGTAGACTTCCGCTGGGATGGAGTCAGAACCCGGGGCTTTGCCACTGGATAGACTTTTAATTGCCTTCTCTACTTCTGTGAAACTTGGCGAATCCGAGAGGGAAGCGTTGGTTGGGACCTGGGGCAGGCGAGCGATGGCTTCAGCGTTGATGGAGGAAGGACGGTTGAGGACACTGTCGAAGTGTTCTGCCCAGCGTTTGAGAATCTCATCCTTATCAGTGATCAGCGTGTTCCCATCTGCACTGAGGAGGGGGGAAGATCCTGATTTAGTGGGACTGTAGATTGTCTTGAGCGCCTCGTAGAACCTCTTCATGTCATTGCGGTCTGCATACGACTGGATCTCATCCAACTTCTTGCTCAGCCATGTGTCCTGCATCTGTCGGAGCTCTCTCTTCACTGTTCTTCTGATATTGGCGAATGCAGCTTTCTAAGATGTGGAGTGCGGGTCATTTAGCAGTGCTCTGTGTGTGCGGTGTTTTTCGTCGAGCAGTTCTTGAATGCGATCATCGTTATCGTCGAACCAGTCCTGGTGCTTGCGCGTGGTAGGACATACCACATCGGCGGCGGTGGAGTAGACAACATCCCGAAGGGACGCCCAATCAGACTCTACATCATGCGAGCCTAGAGTGATGGCTTTCAGCTTGTTGTCTAGTTCGTCTGCAAGGGGCTGCTTCACTGAATCGTTTTTCAGCTTGGAGACGTTCAGTCGCTTCAGCGTCTTGCTTCCTTGAGGACGTCTAGGAGGCTGTACTCTGATGTTAAGTTTGGAGATGATCAGCCTGTGGTCAGTCCAGCACTCAGCTCCACACATAGCCTTCGTCACTCTGACGTCCTGCCTGTCTTTCTGTCGCACTATGACGTAGTCGAGCAGATACCAGTGCTTGGAGCGTGGGTGCATCCATGACGTCTTGTTGCAAAGTGGTAGGCGGAAGACAGAGTTGGTGATGAGCAGTTCGTGCGCTGCACAAGTTTTCAGCAGTAGGAGGCCATTGCTGTTACAGCTGCCAATCCCATTTTGTCCCAGCACTCCTTCCCATGAGGTGTAATCTGCGCCAACCCGGGCGTTAAAGTCACCAAGGATGATGAGTTAATCTGTTCTGGGCACGGCAGCAATAGTGGATCTCAGTTCATCGTAGAACGTGTCCTTGATCTCATCCGGGTTTGTAAGTGTTGGGGCGTAGGCGCTGACTAGTGTGGCATATCGCTTTCTTGGAAGCGGCTGTCGAAAGGTCATCAGATGATCGTTGATGCCTTTAGGTGGGCCGACTGTCTTGTTGACCATGTTGTACTTGATGGCAAACCCAACTCCAGCCTCGCGACTTTCTTCCTCGCTGCGTCCAATCCAAAAGAAGGTGTAGCCTGCATTTACCTCTGACACTTGACCTTCGTCGGCAAATCGGGTCTCGCTGAGTGCTGCAATCTAGACTTTGTACCTGGCCAGCTGTCTGGCAATCAAAGTAGTCTGTCTTTCAGGCCTTTCAGTCCCGGCACGATCCATGAGTGTGCGCACATTCCATGCACCTAAGGTGAGAGTTGTCACCTTGATCTGTTTCTTTGTTTTCTTACCGCTGGAGTGGAGTCCCCGCCAGCCGCGGTAAGCTGGCCAGGGTAAGATGCAGTAGACAATGTTTAGGACACCTTTTCTAGTCCCTTCCTCTTGCTGTGGAGGCGAGCAGTGTAGTCCTAAAGAGGGCTGCTCGGACGCTCAGGTGGCTGCCGAACTCCCAAGCTACTTCGGTCACAGGAAGACGACTCTATGGCCTGAGCCGCCTGTGTGCAGGGTTGTTACTACGGCTGCCAGTGAATCCACACTTGCCGCTTCGCCACTTCCCCGTCGCCGCAGGACTTGCAGGATGATGGAATGGGATAATGATCTGGTGAAGTCATGACTTACGCGTGAGAATTGGATTTCAATGAGGAGGAGTTGCGCACTCGTCGACCTCACTCTCTCGTCCCCGCCTATCTGGGTCCAGTGGCAAGACAGAGTCGAGACGGCTGGAGATAGGGGGGATGCAGTGGATGGCCAGCAGTGTCTAAGGTGTCTCACTGTGCCCTAGTTGCGTTCCACGTCGCTTGCTGTAACCGCCTTTCTGCCCGTTGACCAGCTGGTGGTTCCTCCGCGCAGTCCGCCGGGTCCAGTCTTCACATGTTTAGGTAGAAAAACCTAGATCACCGAGGGTTTGAGACCCGACGGCTCCCCTCAACCTGGTTTAGCCGGCCAATCAAAGCCGTTACCCGTGATGTGGCCGCTGCGCATGCTGCAGCTACTGGGAGCCACAGGTGAGAGTTGAGTGACAGGTGGGGACCAAAGGTGGACTAGCTACCCCATGGGAGTACGACTGCTACCCCACCAGAGGTACTACCCCTCCCTGAACACCCCATACACCACAGGGCCATTGTAACTGGTAGAGGAAGAACCACCGTCGCACAAGAAGCTACTGGCAAGCTTTCTCGCGTATTCACATTGGCCAAGCCCAAGACTCGAACCCAAGCAGACAGAGGTGAGATGGCAGTGATCTGGAACGGTGTGCGCTTTAAACCACTCGGCCACTCTGGTGCCCCTCAAAGGTAAATTGAAGAAGACAACACACACACACACACACACACACACACACACACACACACACAATCAAGCCGATGATCATATTTAAAATGTATGCACTTTATAATTATAATTCATTTATTACACTTTCTAAAGTTCGTATTGTCTGCTAGGGCAAAATTCATTTTTCCCTATTATAATAACTGCTTTCACTTTGAACTAGTTCAGGCTCATTTTTCGAGCAGATAGGAGCAGACGTTTTGATAGCTACATGCTTTGTATGGTGCATAATGTCGATAATTACCACATATAAAGACGTGTCATCAGAGTACATGAAAGTAGCATAGAGGTATGCCAACATTCTCTCTGTTGTGCATATTGCCACTGCGAGCAACTTCATTTTATACTGGTTACTTTCTCAGAAGTAAAATAATAACTGGAGAGCGGAACCACCATAGATATTATTGTTGATAACTGTATTAATAGTATGTCTTTTATATCGACTATGAAGTTTCATATTGCTTTGTTTTGCTTTGTTTTGGTATTTTTACGTTTTGAAAACATTGGCAGGCTTATCAAGCTGTTTGTTTTTACCTATAAAATGTTAATGAATTTGTCACAGTCATCTTTCGAGTCCGTAGTTTTAAATGAACGTTTGGAAGCGCACGTGCATTCTGATACACACGATTCAATTTTACCAAGCCTTACTTGGTAATGAAATAGTTGCATAATAAATGTACGAGTCTTTGCTTGCTTTTCTTTTCAATTTTTAAGACTATCTCATCTCAGTGACACTATCTCTCCATCTAATTCATTCAAGAAATTAAGGTGAAGCATGAATATTTTAGCAATAGCGTGAAAGGGTCTGATTAAACTTTAAAAGTTGTTTTATTGGTATGTCAACGCATCTGAATGGTTGGAATGATCTATTTGTTAAATTTGCACCCAGACGTTCGGAGCCATGCAGGATTTTTTTCTCAAGATAATGAATAATAATAAACGTATAACTAGTAAAAAAAATCATACACTTATAGCTAGTAAAATGTCATACGTATATAATAAGGAGTCATAGACTTATGACCAAAAGAAAGTCATACATTTTAAATTGGAGTCCTCAGATGATCTTTTGATGTAACTCTCTACTCACATCTCAGAAGATGGGAGTAACAAACACCTGACTTGTCATATATCATCCTCAATGAACGTGTATGATCACATTTAAATTTTAGCGGATGCTGTCAATGTTGTTTATGTTCCGTAGTAACTAAACATAAGAAATCTTACCCTCTCACCAGGGACTGTCCTCAATGTGTAATGTTGTCTGTTTGGATTTTTTCTACGCGGAATAATATCCTGATTCGGTCATATCTAATTACGAACATAATGTCATTCTATTAATGTTAAGTTGATTTACACGGCGACTGCTAGACTTGAAAGTTAGTTGAGTTTCAATCTTTTCACTGTTCACTTAGTATGGACTTGTCCATGTCAATCTTTGCATTGTTACCCGTAATAGTTAAAGTCAACGCTAGCAAAACTTACAATAGTTCCTCAGTCTATTTACTTAAATGGTCGTCTTCGATGTATGATTGATATGAGGGCGATAGACATGCATAAAACAGTCGGTGTCCTGAACGTTCCAAGGCATCATATGCTTTTAAACCGGCTTTGGCTTTCGCCTACACTGCAAATGATGACATTTCCAAACGCATGGAGGAGGGGTTAGCAAACTCTGTCGCTTCTTCGTAACTTGCCAAGATCAGATCTTCAGGAACGAACTATGGGTGTTTTATGAGTTTCCTTTGTCCTCCATAAGGTGAAAATATCGACCTGGATTTGCTAAGTATCTCGTCTTGGTAATATCGGATTTTGCACCAATTTTCGACACAAACAATTCAACACATCTTCCACAAACGATCCTCTTCCTTCGTTCATTTCCACGTGTTCCTAAGTAATGATTCTTGAGTTCGATTTCGTTCTTTGAATTTGTCTTTATAATATGGACTCTAACACCAAGAGTTATAGCAGCTAGCTTCTTGATTCAGTTTTAGGAATTCGTTGACGTAGTCAGAAATAATCCTTTACTGGAGTCCTGATCCTTTCGTTTGGTTCTGTTTCGTATACTTTTAAAGCTGGTTTCCGCGATTCAGAGCGTGGAACAATTCAACACTCATCCAGGTTCATGTCAAAGCGCTTTCATTATTCTTGTGGCAACAAGACTGGTCTTGATTGCACGTTTCAGCATACGTACACTATAATGAAAACGTCAGTTTTTTTTTAAATGATGCATAGTAAATGTGGCGTGTTTGGATTGCTATCAAAAACATTTAACATCACCGTTCACGATTGTCCCCATAAACTTTCGACCCCTTGTCCCTATAAACCTGTTCTTACAAACATTTGTCCCCATAATGCCCTCCCCATGCTAAGACTATGAACGATTTTAACATCGGATTTCCCGTTTACACCCGCCTGACCCCACCCCAGTACTTCCAGCATGCTATGCTATGTTCAAGTTAATTCCCTTTTGTCCCCCAAGAACCTCATACAACTACTTGTGAGTGTGTTCTACCGCCTATACTCGTAATTTTAAGTCCAAAAAAAATTTTGAACATGTTTTTATTTTTTTTTAATTCTTCACATGTGTACTTTCCTTAAAGGAAAAAAATTCCTTGCCAAGAAATCTCTGTCATTTTGATTGTCTGGAAGTTTACACCTTTTGTACCATAACATACATTTAGAGGTTACTGATAATATTTGACTGCACTATGATACGGTGCGTGTACACTAAAAATAAAGAGGTCGAAAACAGCTCTGGCATTTATTAGGATGACGTTATTCAGTTCATTGTTTGGTTTCAAAAGGAAAATTTGCGTTTGAAAAATTAAGTGGCAAATAAAGGGAGATCTAGTTCAGGCTGTCTGTTAAACACAGGGATATTATTTTCATGTTGAGGAGGTGTGGCGTGAATTAAAGGTGCTTTTTTGTCATTACTGAACTGCATTAAAGCCTCTCAAAGAACAAATTTCTTCAACTTTTCGGAATCCTTTTCATACTAACTACATTGCAAAAGCTAAATTTGACAAACCATTTATATACCAGATGTTGCAGAAATATTATTTGGTATTACAATCAAGGTAAAATCTTGTGTACCGTAGGCTGCCTTGTATTAACTTATAAATGGACAGTAGCGGTAGAGATCTGAAGAAAGTGTACATAAGATCAAACTGTGGATGATTACTGTATGCATTTGAATGTAAGTTTGATAGCCTAGCTTTTGAAATAAGAAAAAGTTAATGAACACCTAATACGTTTTCATTGTATTTACATATTTTGCATAAAGTATCCAGTAATGCTTAAGACCACATAATTGCTGTCACGGTGTGGCTTCCAAGGTCTCAAAAAAGCCAGAAAATCCTTGTCGATCAAGTGACGTGGCTACTTGAACCCAACATTAGGGCATAGACCCTTCACAACCCACTCCCTTCTTCTTTTTGGAACCTTGATCATTCACAGCCCTGAAAAACCTTTTAACTTTCGTACGTTCCTATTGGGCCCAAAACTAAATAATAAGAATTGAAAGTGGTTCACATTTCACAATTTATTAGAATAGCATGAACTTTGACCTAGGAATAAACTTAAATGTCACTGTACGCATCACGATTTTACTTTATGAGTATTTCACGCAGTGTTATTAAGACAACAATGGCGCACTGTACGGAGGATTGATTGGCAGCTTGCCATTAAAAATAAAAATAGTCCTGATCTCTGGCATAGCAGCGTGCATTGCACTGTAATAGAACAGTAAGATATCGTATCTATAATTACAGGGACACGATTTAGGGCAAGAAATCGTAATTAGTATGTTCACCGAGCAAACAATGTCTGAGACTATCGTCACAATACTTCCAGACTACAAATGCATTACACACACACACACACACACACACACACACACACACACATATATATATATATATATATATATATATATATATATATATATATATATATATATATATATATATATATATATATATTGCTTGGACAGGGTGCGTTCTTCTCACAATTTCTGCTTTTGGATCATGTCTAAACAATGAATAACGAGTTGGTAGCGTTAACTATACTGAATGCAGACCTTTGGCAATATAATCTGGTGAACCTTGGGGTAGTATTTTGGGACATCTTTCAAAGTTCCAGCATGCACGCAAGTAGTGAATAACTGCATCTATAGTCACCATGTTCAGTATTTCCGACTTCACAACATATATTTGCCTGATTATGTTGAGAAAGCCAGAAGAGTCCCGAAACTACTATATGAGGAACGTGCTCTATCTACCCACCCATCCCTACCCAAAAGAATCTCCTCTCTGCCATCTGTGAATGCGTCATGGAATATAGCAAGTACTTTGCAATTCCTCAAATGTATTACCTTATAGCAGGTGTTGTGCTCAGGGTGAAAAATGTTTGGCGTATTTCTTGATTTTGAAAGAGCGTTGGTTTAAATTCCTTATACGACTCTAAGGGTAAAATTGTAAAATCATAAATCCCACCAGAAGATCATAATCAACCAGTGCAACCATTTTTGCCTATCGTTTTAATGTGATTTCTTTTAGCAAGAGGTAAGTGTACATATTATGCAAAAAGATATGCACATAACACCTCTGATAACACATTTATTCTATAAACATTCAATTTGGGATCTAGCTTGTTTCCTACAAAAACTACATACGTAACGAGATTTACTATTACAGTAGTCTTACTGTTTCCAGTTAAAAGAGCTGAGAAAAAAAAATCAGTTAGTTAAAATTAACAATGATGGTGCCATAAATTCTGCACTTGTTATAATTGATGACAATTTTGATATTTTTAAAAGGCAAATCAGCTACGTTTTACGGTTGTTAAAATAAAACGTTGTATAATTTCATCTACATTATAAATAAATATCTATGATTATAAATTAAGTCGGGTTAATTTAAGTTTTGCAGTGATCTATTATTTACATTCAGTTCAGTTAATTTTAAGACCCATAAAGAAAGTTGTTGAAGACACTACACGAAGACGTGGTATAATTCAATTAAATACTAATTCTAGTGACAAATGCACATGATCAATAATTTTCACAAACCAAGTTTTATTACAAAAAAAAAAATCTAATATGAATCCTGCTGTGAAACCACAGCACCGTAATGTGTCTATAATAAAATGTTACAAATCAGAACTTATGCTAGTTACCATATTCAGTTTACACAAAAGTGAGGTGGTCCTAAAGTACACTACATGATATTGCCAAAGGTCTGTATTCTGTATTGTTAGTACAGACAATTTGTATATTGCTTGGACCTATTTCAAAAGAAACATTCAAACGTGTGAACCTTAATGTGGCGGAAAGCAAGTATCAGATGTGTATCACTGGGTTACATCCGACTATATTTCACTGAGACAATTAATGTCTGTTAAAATATTTAGAGAACAATATAATTTGAAGAAAGTCTTTTGCCCGTATTAAAGCTAGAAAAGCAACTAACGCTTAGTATAGGTGGAAGAAATAAAAAATCACTAGACTCAGCTGCACGAGGAAGACACCTGTCAAATTAATAAATTCAGTACGATGAGTTCCTCAATTTGAACTCGTCATTTGATGTTTTACCAGTCATATTGACTGCTCTTACACCTTCTGTTATGTGGTAGTGCCAATTTGCAGATGACAACTGTTGTATTTTCAGGATGGCATCGTTTGTAACATTGCTTGAATTTGCTATCTCATATGATCAACATTTATCTAAGGAGCCACTAGTTCCAACAGGTAGGTAGTTACGACCCATTTCTTCTTCATATAAGTTACGGTAAACGTGTTTTGAAGATTATTTGGAACATGGGACATCGTAACCACGAATTTGTAAGATTTCAAATGTTCAGATTCTCTCTCTCTCTCTCTCTCTCTCTCTCTCTCTCTCTCTCTCTCTCTCTCGTTTAACAGTTGAGAGAGAAAGAGAGTGTGTTTCTTGCGAAATGATAATACTATTGTGTATGCCAATTTTTTATTCTGTTCATTTTCCTGTATAAGTGTTTTCGTTTTCCTTTTTCGTTGTTTTTCTGCTGACGTGTACGTAAAGTCAAGTGAGTTTATGATTATATTTCCTCGTCAGTCGTGCGTCGACCTTTCACAGGTCTTATTTGCAACTTCTAACGATCGTTTGCCCAATTTCCACATGATTTTACATTAAACAGGAAAATTATCGCATCGTCCAATGGATGGTGACTCGTCCAATTTTGCCGCCATTACTACAGAATAAAAAGTAAGAAAGAAAAAATACAACATTTAATAAACGTTTCAAACCCCTCTGAACATTATTTATACAAATTTGACAGAGGTTTTGGCAATAAGATATTTCAAACGGTTTCAGATCACGCCTATCCGACATCAAATATGATGTGAAATTTGAATGAAAATATCATGGCATAAATTCCGTTTTACAAATTGATGCCGAGATGATATGCAATAATGCCGCAGTTTTTAGACAAAAGAAAATAAATTATATAGCTCTATTTTTAAAAATGCAAACGAAACAAAACAAAACAAAGAAATTTGGTAGATGTGACATGATGAATATAACTTAGCTTGAAGACCTTTAGATTCATGCAAATGATGCCGATCCCACATCAAGTCTGGCCATTGTTGCAAAACTATAGAAATATTTAAGTAACATGAAATAATAATAATAATAATAATAATAATAATAATAATAATAATAATAATAATGATAATAACAAAACTCATAACGAAAGTTCACCTATTTTGACACAAATCGTATGAGAATATATAGAGGCTTGTTTTGGTGCTAGGGCACAGCAACACATGTCGGTTTTTTAGTGCCGTGGCAACTGGAGTAAAGTGCCTCGCCCAATGACACACCACGGTACCTGACCCAGGCTGGTCCGATGGTAGAATTTGAACCCGCACTCTTTCGGTCGCGAGTCCAGAAAGCTAGCCACTAAACTAACGACGTTCCTGTGCATATATTTAGGCTTTTCAAACAATGCTAATGTCAATAAGATATGGACTAAGAGATACTAGAACAACCTTGAAACAAATGTTGTCACAACATATGTAATACCAGCATTCAAGAAATTATACATCAAGGTCTCCAAGTGACCCAGATTTCTTTATACAACAATAATAATATGAACGCAGATAGCACGGTTTAAATGCCCGGCTGGTTAATGATGAATGCATAAGGATTCAATAATAACAACCCAAAAGTGAACAAATGATTATCGTCATCCTTATAAAAAAGAATACCCTTTCGGAAAACGAAAAGAGCTGAAAAGAAACAACACACCCGCACTTATGAAGTCACTAAAGGGGTCATCCAAATATGACGTCAAGTACTGGGGGGGGGGGGGTCTGGCTCGTGGGACAATGGATGTAGGTTGTTGTTTTGTTTTTTTTGTTTTTTTTATAAATGTGACGTCACAAAAACTTCACAGCGTTATCTATCAGATAAAATGTAAACTACGTAGAGTCGCAGTATCGCCATGGGAAGGAGAGAATATTAAGAACTAAATTCATTAAATTAGATGTCTTCAACTTTATTCCTTTGATTTTAAGGGTTTATTTTCCTGTCTACAACTTGTATCTTTAGTATTGGTTTCCAGAGAACTAAGATTGATCAAGATATTTTTTTAAGTATCAAGTAATTCAGAACGCAGTATTGTATTGTTATTTTTCTATACAGAGAGATTTCAAAACAATTTTTGTTTTGAGAAGTTTTATTCGAGTGAGGGAGTCAAAGCTTTGTGATGTCATTTAAGAGAGGTGTTTGATATTTTGTAACGAAATGTGACAAGGGGGAAGGGGGTCAAAAATCCGCCAAAGTTGTGACGTCATATATGGATGACCCCCTCTCCCCCCAATAATGTCAACACCTTGATAGGCTAGTTTTACTAACACTACGTATAGTGTTTCGCTTACACTCGACCGCTCCGGTGGCCTAGTGGTTAGAGCGTCCGCCTAGGATGGGGGTCGGTCGTTGGTTTGAACCCCGGCCGAGTCATACAAAGACTTATAAAAATGGTACTAACAACTACCTCGCTTGGCGCTCAGCATTAACAGGTTAGTGTTAAGACTGGTCTGCCTGGTGTCAGGATAATGTGACTGTGTGGGACATCATGCTACATGTCTGCGGCATGATGCCACAGTGCTAGACATCACTATAAACTACCACACTGCAGACATCATAGCGATATGACTGCAAAAGTTTTAAAGCTACGTTAAAAATCCAAATCACACACACACACACACACACACACACGCACGCTTACACTGCGTACAACAGTGGTCGCCAACATTTTTGTGCCGACGGGTACATTTGAGAGTTTATGAGAGAGTGTCGGGCACCAACCACTAATACTTACCAACTCTGATACGCTTTTGCATGTGCATTGGCTATTGACGTGCCTTGTGACTTTATAACCTTAATGTACTTTCCTAACTCATACTGCAGCTTTCATTATTCATTATAACCTCTTTCCGTACAAACATAATTTTGATTATTAAATTTAGCAGACTAAAACACAGGCACCCCGAAAAGCCTTGGCGGGCGCCATGGCGTCCGCGGGCACCACGTTGGGGACCACTGGCGTGCAAGCAAATATATAAATATCTGAGCTGTACAGTGTAGGACATTTTCGTCGATTTGAAGTTCATTGCTGAATCAACGATTATGATATTCAAATAAACGGTGAAATGTGAACTACTTTAACTTGGGCTAATTAATTATTGTCCAGTACATGTGTATCAAGAGAACAGAAAGATTTTTAATTGTAAATTAGACAAGTTTTCAGGCAATGATAACAAAACGTTTCTCGTTAACTTTCAATTTTGAAATTTGTTTTAATTTTTTTACTTTATATGCCAACAAGAGCTGTAAGATCTGGAGATTTCATACCTCTAATGTTCAGACATAAAGAGTGATTCAATCAACATATATACCATTGTAAAAATGAACACTAATTTGAACACGCGGTTAAGATGTTTTCGAATACTGGAAGCGTTGCAAACACTGAATGTACGGCGACGAGTCTTCTCAGTGATGTAGTTCCTAACGGAATTTCAACGTTTCACGTACTTGATATACAATGTGCAGCGAAATAATGGGTTAAAACTGCACACATCACTTTCCCCACTCTCAAGTCTCCACTTCGACAATCTGAGATTTAATGTTGTGTCATGATATTCAGATGAAAGTTAAGGAAGGCAAAAAATGAGTACAGGTGTTTTTAGAACTAAAACAATGACACTGAATGGAAAACGATAGTATAGTATTTCTATATAGATGATATGAATATCAACAGGAAAGTAACATATGTGTTTGAAGTAAGTGTCAAACGACAAACTTATATCTACGTTGCCAAAGAAAAGCACGTCATGCAACATCAAACATAATGAAGATAACAAAACAAGTATTGAGAAAGAAACAAAACCAGGAGAAAGTTGGTAGCTAGATTATATACTTTATAACGCAGGCCAGGTGGGGTACTGATACTTTGATATCATTGTGCTTATCATTTTTCAGGACCGCGACCAAAACGATGACTGTGCAATTCACATCGAGTGGATATTTATGCAGATCTGTTAGCTTCTCCATTTACATTTGAGATACATTTTCCGAGTAGAGATATTAAATCTGATATCTTGTTCAGAGCGATGCATGCAAACTGGATGTTTCCACTTGTCTAATTCAGAGTACACAACATTTATTTTATCTGCGTATAAATCAAAGTACGGTTCACAATCAAACTGCATCTGATTATCGTCAGGCGGTTGATTTATTCCTCAAAAATGATAGATATTATAATGAACAATTCACTGAAGTGATTATTTCTCGACAGATCTTCAAAACTAAGAGTGAAAAATTTCCTTATATCTATTTTAAAAGTGTCGATTTATTTTTCATTATCTATTCGATTAAGGCAAAAAGCGTCGATCGGCGTGGATATTTTTCTCCATTCTTTGCCAATGTGATTAACGGCTGCATTCCTACATTTAATAAAAAGAAGTTCCGAAAATTTACAAATTTTGTTTGTAAAATAATATTTCAAATTGTGCATTTTCTTAAATTATTTTCAATCGAAAATTAAGAGATTCTGATTTTCGTTAACACGTTTCTTGCGCTGATTGTTAGAGTGAACATTGTTGTGATATGGACACTAGAAACATCACATCCGACTAATTTGAGAGAGTACCATCTCTAAACATAAGATTGTAATGATTGTGAGTTTTACATGAAAGGTTTTGGTTTTCCTTTTTGTTCATTTCTGCATTAAACCGTGAATTTATGACCTTAACATGCTTGCAGTCTAGTTTGGTAGCTGCACCCAAATTTCGATTATTCATTGAGTTTGGGTTGCAATCAGCACTCATCAATTTCCGATTTCTCCATCGTTTTCAAACATGATTATAATTGTGTTGAGAGTTAGAGTCGCTATTTAAACAATTTTATTGAAATATTTAAGCCAAATGTTTTTATAAAACTGTCTGTTTGTCGTAAAGTGTAACAAGCATACGAATCTTTGTGGGCGATGGAAATATCGAATAACAATAGTTCGATCAAATTCAGTCACTAATCACTCGCAAGATTCATGCGGAAAACTAATTTTTATAAAGTTCACACTTCAAGCCTACTTTTCATTGTTTGGAGTTCGTTTATACGCATTTTTTGATGGTGCCTCCTTATTGAATAAAAAAATGTATATTCCTCACAGCGGGATACATCCCCTGGGAAGGAAAACACCGCTGCGACACCGCTGTAAAATTGGTAGTAAAATGTCACCTGCAGAATTCGTGCATCATACACCCAATTTCAACTGCACTTTGTGCAATATGTTCATTAGTGCAGAATGGAAAGATTTCGTTAAACTACGTTGGAGAAAAATTTCAAGAATTCTTTATTTGCGGTGATGGAACACGAGGCTAACGATGTTACAATATAGCACACGGATAAAGTCACAATATTCCGTTTATATCAGGGAAAAAGTCTCTGAGCCATAAAACAGAGCATGGTTCTTTTTCATTGGCTTTGATTGGATTATCATCTGTAAAAAGATGCATTAGGTAGGGTTACAAAGTGCTTGTGTATCAGTGCGCAAAGACAATGTACCAAGGTTTAGTTTATTCTTATGTCAATATAAACTTCTGGCGGGAACATATTCTGAAAGTTCATGAGCTATGGAGGAGAGTGGAGTTTCGAGGCCTGGAAATACACACATGCTCCAAAAATTAACCAGAAAGTACCTTAATTGCTAACAGGAGCTATTACCAAATATAGTCAGCATCAGCAGTGCAACAGTGAGACTTGTGTGCCCCCCCCCCCAAAAAAACGCGCATTTGAGAGCGAATACTTTCAACAGCTTTAATTGGCTCATTTAGGATTTAAATCACTGCTCGAGATAGCAATCTTAGATGATACTCGGGTTGTATATACTAGCGAATTAGGGGCGTTAGCTAACAGGGCACAATCCACAAATAATGATGTGGTAAAGATTAGGTTTAGGTTACTGTAAAGTGGACAAGTTGCCAAAACCACTTTGCGTGCATCGTTATTTCTATCGCTCTGAAAATATAAAAGTTATAAGGGCAAAGGAGCAGATCTTATTTCTCTACTCGGAAAATGTATCTCTTGTATACAACTGGTGAACCTAAGAGCACTGGATTTTTTTTCCATCAACTCTCACGCGATGTGAAATGCAATCATGTTTTGGGCGCGGCCCTTAAAAATAATAGACATGACAACACACCTGACTTCAATGCTGCGTGTGATCCGATATATAAATATGGAAACTGTCACACTGACACAAGTTGGTGAACAATTATCCGCGTGCATTTTTTAGAATTAAAATTACTCCACGCTACAGCTTCTGTACTACCACTCGACAAAAATCCTTTATTGTCTAACAAATACACAACAAAAATTTAACTTGAACAATTTCGGAGGCGAAATCAAACCAGTAATTGAGCTTATTTACCCCTAACGCCAAATGTAACCTCGGATATCACAGCTTGTCGCGGCCGTCTACTTTCAGAAGTGGTTCAATGTTTAGCGTACGGGACTCGCGACCCGCCATATTTGTAGTGGTATCCTTAATTAAATTCACCTGTTTGTTTTGTTGTATTTTTCCCTCTACTAATCTCGGTACAATAATACGTACGATAATAAATGACAAATTTGTCTTTCGCACACAATGTGACAAATTTATTTGACCTATCTTAATCATTTTCTCTTTTTTATCCTCACAGTGACAATGGTAGAAACACGTTCTGTTACCCTTATACCTTCGCCTTCTTTCCCTTCATCCAGGCATCGGTGGCCGAGAGGTCTAAGGCGTTCTCCCTTTCTGATCACTCGCGTATCTCATCTATGCCCGCATGATCTCGCGTCTCGTCTCGACCAGCGTAGGTATGTGAGAAAGCTTGCCAATAGCTTACTGTGGGTCGGTAGTTCTTCTCGGGTCTTTCCGAATTTATCCTCCACCAAATATACTGGCCGCCATGTATAGCCTATCTTGTGCTAAAAATGTTAAACCATCAGTCCATCAAACATTGGTTAAAATTCATGTTTAAGTCAGTCAATCGGCACTGTGGTGAGGCATCCAGGTTCCATGAAACACATTTCTAGTTTTCTTACACCTACAGATAATTTTGGATCTCGCCGACCCCTGAAAAGTACTGGTAATTACCCGTATTATATTGTAAATTCTGGGAAGTAGAAAAATGGTCCATTAAAACAAGCCGCCGCTTAATACAGATCATTTAATATTAACAGGCCTGGCCTTTTAGTTTGCGATCCCTAGGCGCCCCACTGCCAACGAGGCTCGGCAACCGCCTTGCCCTACGCTCGGACCTGCACGCAAACTTCATTAACTGGGACTTTGAGACTGAACCTGTTTAGGACAATTGATTGTTTAATTAAGTGACCCTGAAGGCAACTTCGACAACGATTTAATCGCCATAAACTGACACACCCGTCAATAATTTTTGTAACACTTAATGTATCATCGACTCTGTGAATGCCACACCACGACAATGGCAGAGACATATAGTATTAAAACGTTTCATCTGTCCTGTCTCACCTTGGTGAAGTTTTGCTTTTTAAGTCCGCTTTCAGGCATTTTGGTTGGGCATCCGTACACTACGAACACACTTCTTGCCTATGCATTTCATAGCTTGCCTTCAAAGCTTCAAAATTTATTTTACTTTTATTTTCTCAAGAACATTCCAGGAATATTATAAAAATTAGCATACAACGTATTCTCACTGAATATGAACGCACCGCAAAATCGCACACACACACACACACATACATATATATATATATATATATATATATATATATATATATATATATATATATATATATATACACACACACACACACATACATAAAACAAACAAATATTAAGGGCCAATGGAGTGTCAAAGTAAGAGAGTACCCCGCTGCCAGCTCCACCGGACCTGCATTATAAATATAAAACTACATATGTTTTGCAACGAGTTATGGGAAAGAACGATACGGGGTGTAGGAATGTTGAGGTCGTCAGACCGAGATGTATGTTCCTACGCCATATCAAACGAGTTCTTTCCCCCCGACTCGGAACAAAACACTTATGTGATTGTGTATATGTTATATATCCCCATTTTGTTCACATAATGCTTTTAATTTTTTAATGTATACTTTTAAAAAATTTGACATTTGACGTTTTATGAAAGATATGTTCAACCCCGGTGTACGTAACCGGGGCTAGGCCCAGATTTATACTGTGCAGCTGCATCATCGGTCTGTCTGCATCGCAAATATGGATTTACTCTTTAGCTTTGATATTTAAAAAGATTTGTATGGGAGATATGAATGGATTTAATCTGCAGTCACAGGCAAGTGAATTTGTTCCTTACTTCTCAAACTGAACATAGTTTTTGGACAAGTAATTGACCCTTTGTCTTACACTCTACTTTCTGAACATACGCTCTACTTCCAAGCAAATTTCAGGGTAATGTTCACAGACTAAAAGTAATTAAATACATTCAATTTTAAACAGAAAAATCATTTTACTGAAAATTCAAACTCTCTATTATTATGTTTTCGTGTAATACAAAAAATTATTGACGCATTGAACATAAAGTGATAATTTTAGCATATATATTTAATAAATCAAAAATCTGGTCTCTTTCTAATGTACGGACCAGATTTTTAAAGTTCATTTGGGTATATTTTATTAAGAAATGCAAAACAATATTGCAATATTGTTCTGTTTTCTGCTCTTTATTTTCTACTTGAACAAACCCAAGAAATTAAAATGTAAACATAGGTTCTCTCTATGTGCACCACTGATGTAGAAGTCTCAGTAACTAATAACGAACATGCGAAGGTTCAAAGTAACCAAGAAATTACAAAAATGTCAAAGTGCTACAGTTAAACGTCTTGGTAATACTTAATACGTTTACTAACGAATAGCAGGATTCAAATTTTCAAATGCAGTCCAACAGTTACTGCTGCATGAAGGATACATTAGCTTTCAAAACCACAAGTCTCTCGACATTTTCTGCCAGTAGACAACACCTGTTGTCTGACAAGGTGTTGCCGGCAGTAGCGAATAGACATTCACTTGGGATGCTTGTTGGAGGCGCTGCTAGATAGCGTTGGGCGCAAGAACGGAGTAAAGGAAACCTGTCAGCATCGGTCTGGCACTATAACAATGGATCAATATCCCTCGGAATACAAGACTCTTTCAGTAATTGGTTCAATTTGTTGTCGATAAGAATTGTGTTACTGTTTCCTGGCCGGTTGCTGCACGTTTGCGTCTAGTCCCATGAGGTCCAGAAGTTGTCAGATATACTCCTAACTTTCTTACTGGGTGGATTTTCAGAGTCCACTTGCATTCTGTTGAGAGTGTCGGCATCTTGAGATTGAGATAATGACATAGCTGTTACAATTTCCGCCTTAACTTTAATTTTTTTGTACTTCAGCTATAAAGTTCAGTTTGAAACGCGGATCCAACCCTGCAGAAAATCCAAAACGTCCATCATCAAAAAGGCCCAAAAGCCCGTGCTTCAACGATGATAAAATGTATGCAGAACTCTTCACGATTCCCCCGTCACATGTCTCTCTGCATATACAGCAAAATGGCTTGTATTACTAATAAAGTATGTAATCTGGCTCTCAACTTTTACTTCCTTGATTTTTTTTCCTTCTTCATTACTTGTGGCTTTTTTTTCTTTTAATCGTCATTGTTTGATGGTGAATGACTTGTCTTTCTTTGGCTTTAAAGATATAAGTTTATTGTTTGACACTTACTTCAAGCATATCAGTGACATTCCTCTTGACATTCATCTATGTAGAAATATTATACCATCCTTTTCCATTTAGTGTCACTTTTCTAGTTCTAGAAACCGCTTGTACTCAATTTGTTTGGTCTCCTTAATTTTCCTTCGAATATTAGGTCACAATATTAAATCTCTTTGCAAGTGTAAGGACGTGATTAATTTAGTTTCATACTTAGTCCTACAGCACAAGATACAATTATATTAAGTAACTATGTTTAATGTTACTTACACCTCCCTCCCACACAAAAAAAAACTCTTCATGAATGATAAGCATCATTCTTTATTTAGTGGACACAAAGAAAAGGATTTTTTTTAAAGTGTAGCAAGGAACAATCATCCTGATCGATGCCACTGATTTTCCTGACCTCTTTATTTTAAGACCACATGTAGCATAACACAGTGACATCAAATATTATCTGTAACCTGTAAATGTATGGTATGGCGCAAAAGGCATAAATTTACAAATAAGATTAGAATGACAGATTCCTTTGCAACGAATTTTCCTTCCTTTATTGAATGCACACCCTTAAATAATTTTTTGGGGGGGAAATTACGAGTGTAGGTTGTACAATGCATTCAAGTCTCACCAGACATTCTAAATTAGCCCCACAACGTGGAGCTAGCTAATAACACGTAAGCATGTGCGTGAATATGTTGTTTTTGGCATGTAACAACCAGACAGTGACCATGACCTAGTTATCCACAAGAACTATTAGGGATAGCAGCATTACAAAACATCCCCATCACTACGGTTTGCTCTGTAGTGTCTTGTACAGAAGAACTTGTGTTAGAAAACCCCAAGTTGGCAAAGGATGGTTATTCGTAGGCATCAAATTTTCTAAATAATGATGGGGAATGTTGGAAATCCAACTCTTTTAGGGTCTTGACAATGTAAAGGTGCAAATAAGTCTGGTCAAAATCCACCATCCCTTAAATTTATACTAGTGAAATCAAAGTTATGTTGACGGGCTATCATGGGCAACAGCTCTTGATGACAATGAGGTGGAACACATGAAATAAAGCTTACTTAAGATATCTTCAATATAAAGATGAATGTTACATTTGACTCAAATCCATCAAAGTGTTGTAAAGTTACGATGCAGAAACCAAGTTTGAAGGACATCTAATATGGGGCCATAATGTCTCTAAAGGAATAGTGGAATAGAATCATTTAAAGAATTACTCAGTATCAAGCTGCATACTAAATTTGATTGAAATCTAGCAAAGATGTAGAAATCAAATTAAGGCTTTCAGGAAATCAGGGTCTTTAACTCCTTTAAATAAAGATGTAAAGCAGCTGACAATCAGAAGTTTTTCTTTGTTTTATTTAGGTCTCATCAATAAATAAAGTTGCTTGTGAAATCAGGCTTTGATACGATGATCATATGGCAAAGTCCTGCTGGTAGCAACCAAAGTCAATAGGCTTCTGATCAACAATCAGGAGGAGTAACTCTTGTAAGTGAAGTCATTCCAGATCTTGTTAAAAGTGCATGCCTAATTTGATAGAAATGCTACAAATAGGGGTCAAGTAAACAGGGGACATAACTTCTGTCAATTTAGTCGTAGCACACTGTAAATGACTCTCATTCAAATCTTATCAATATATAGCTGCAAACCAAATATGGTTGAAATCCAATAAATGCTGTAAAGTTTTGCTGCTGAAACGAAAACCTGGCGAGCGAGCAATTAGGGACATAACTCTTGTACATGAAGTTGTGGAACTTGGAAAATCATTTAATGTCTCCTCAATATAAAGCTTCATGCCACATTTGGGTTCAAATCCAATTATCCTAAGTAACAATATGACATGGACACAAAAAACGTGGAGCCAGAATCCTCTAAATGAAACTCTTCATGTCTCCTCAATATAAAGCTGCATACCAAATCTGGTTAAAGTCCAAAAATTCCCTGTAAAGTTAATCTGTAGAAACCAAATTACTTATTGACTGAGAAACATGATTATTATTATTGGGCTCCAGTGACTACACTGATGGGGGTCTTTGCATATTCTGATACAAGTTTCATATTCACGCTCTGTCGAACGTTGCAGATTCATACTTTTCGACTTCTTCTCAACTTGTGATGTCCATAAATGTAAACTACAGCAAGATCAATGCAAATTGTTCCAACTGTTGTGCAACTAGTCTTCAAAATGTGTGTGAACTTCAAGATCACAGGCATATGCATATGTATATATTTCATGTTGGGGGTCCAAATTACTGATCATAGTAAATCATATTATATTACTGTGATTCATCAAAAGACTGTTGGTACAGCACCATCATACAGGTCACCACAGGCACATGAACACCTTCATCATTGGATTAATTTGGATTTCCACTAAAATTTATTCAAAACTTTAATTACTAGGACTTGTGTCTGTAATTCTAAGATTATCTGGAATTTAATTTGCAATACCGTTAGTTCCACTTCTTTCTACATTTTCACTTTGTATTCTAGAAATATAAATTATCTGTTGAATTTTACAAAGCTTGTTATTTTTCACTCTTTTCTGTTACTTATTTTATGAGCATAGACTCATGACTACAGTAAGGAAAACTGAGCAAGCAATCAAAACAAGAAAAAGAAAGTATAAATAAGTTCCAAAATGTGTATAAACAAATAACAACAAAACATTTATTTTAAAAAAATTTTCTGAAAATCTAATCTGGTCATCTACATAGACAAGTAGGTTAATTAGATTTGTCTACCTCAAGCGAGCTTTGTCTAATTGCACCTTAAAGTTCTTTTGTCAAAAAAGTTCAAGAGTAAAAATGTTCAAGAATGTGTAAATAAGGTGAAAACTATGGTCAAAGACACTAAAACTTAAATGGATCTTGGGAAGCACTCAAGGCACCTCAATATTAAATTTGTTATAACTTGAGGAAATTGTTTGTTTTTTTTATATTTTCTCAGGCAAACTTTAACTGTCACTGCCTCTCATAGTCAAAAAGCAGTAACATCAAACTTTGAAGCTGGAAGAATGTAAATAGCATTACATGAATTACTGGCTATATACTTAAATGAATCCACTGAGGATTCGACAGATGAAGGAAAGAATAATGTCAATGACAGCTGAAACAACGATAAATTTTACAGTCACCTAACAATTAAAAACCCCAACAAAAATTCAAAAATGAGGAAGATCTTTACCAAAACTGATAAAAAGGACTAAAAATAACAATGCATCTCTACACGGACTGAAACAATTCTGACATTCATATGTCATCTTCATGAATATCATCTTCTAACGGAGATGAACAATGTTTTGGATCTCATTTACTGAAATGCCAAAGTTTCAATGTTCTGGTTGACTACCTTTTTCATCAGTCAATTTTCTCTGATGCTCCACAGATTTGTATACTGGCACAATAGGTTTTTGTTTCAATTTAAGTAATTTTACAGGAATACAAAATGGGTTCAGTGTAAAGAGTCTGGGTTTCTTGGCAGGAATAAAATTCTTGTCCCAGTTTTTGTCTGGGACTGGTAATGTTCCCTTTCTTTCACAACTCACATCAGTATTACCATTCTCATTTGAGCTTCCCCTGGTGGTTTCAGATTGAGAAGCACTCGTACTTGGTCTTAGTGCTGAGGCTTCTGAAGGACTTTCAACCAATGAGCAATCAGCATTTTCAGAAAGGACAACTTTCTCAGAATTTGGGTTTTCCAAATCACTAAATGTGTGTATTTTGCTCATGTCTTCATCAGATTCTGATCTGTTCTCTTCACTGGGGCAGGTAGCAATCCTGACTCTTTTTGACTTTGAGCCCTTCTCTGATTTATTCTTTAAATCTTTATGACCAGAGGAGAAATCTGATGTTGATGACTTAGATATGCCCAAAGGTGTAGACACTGGTATGCCACTAGTTGTAGAACCTGGTTTATTTGAAGAATTGAACAATTTTGAACTCTCATCTGATCCTGGGTGTGCATCATCAGCTGACTTTGACATCTCCTTGTCATTTGTAGATTTCTCTAAAACACAAGTCAACTCAGGCCCGCATGGTCCCAAATTTATACTTGCATCGAAGTCAGTAAAATCTGAAGAGTGAAAAAAAAAATAACAAAGTACAGTGTGGAAATAAAAGAAGGCATATATATATATATATATATATATATATATATATATATATAGCTTCCATAAATCACTGTAATTGCAGTACATGTTTAGCAGTTCAAACATTACACATGGCATCTGATCTTATCGAAAAATCATTGTATCAGTTGTCTTTGATTTCTTTACCCATGAAACTGTCAAATAAATACCTTAATGAGGTACAATTCAAAGGAGACTATACCTAGTCTACAGATTGTTTCTTTCTCTGTCAATCAATAAAGTTGTCACTAACTAAGCTAAAAATGCACTTTAGTTTATGTTTCTTTGCTTCTTTATAAGCGAGTAATACAGTTTATTAGTATGAAGCAGCTTGTTCCTGGATATTTTATGTTGCTGTAAACCTAGTCCCTTGAAGATAAATCTCATTTTTGGCCCCTCTACAATGAATTTCTTCTAGTCATGTGCAACAGCTGTCACTTCAAAGGGGTAAAATTAAGGTGTTTATCAAGTGACAGACACTGCCATTGCAGTACAGTGTGTATGGATTATTCATGAAATTGTATATTTCTGGACCATGAATTTTTTATTGCATTCACAATGCTGGAGCCTAACACTTTCCTGAAAATGTTAGTGACATGCCAAAGTTTGGCATGGACCATATGGACACTCAGATTGCTCATACTGTAAACCATGAGAAAACAGTGCCAGTGCAGACAAAGTAATCAAGTCAGTGATTCTCGACTACATTACATACAACAATTATTGAGGACTGTTAGCAATAGAATCACTAACAAAACTAATTTCAATGAAAGGACATTACCTAATTGTGATTTGTTTTATGAAAGTTTCATTGGTACTTCCAGTGTCAAGCACAGAGTGTAAGCATGAATTTTCACACCAGAAAAGAGCACAAAAATTTTACTTTGTTTAGATTGTTTCTTTATCTGACCTTTAAGTGGTATAAGCTTATCACAAAATTTTATGACACACTAATTGCATCTGACACCATTTTATAGAAGTGGAATAAATAAATATACATGTTGTAATTACAACTGCTGAACTCATCCCTTAAATCATTCCAAGGTTAAAAGAAACATGGGCTCCTTTCCACTAAATAACACATGCTAATGACTTTTGAAATTTATAAGACATGTTTGGAAAGTAATTTTCTAAAAGGTTTTTTTTGATGTGTAATACCTTACATGACAGTGTTTTTTAAATAAACTTAGTTCTGTGAGACCAAATAGTTTTGATATGAGCATTTTATCCTATCATGACGAAAATAATTTATGAAGTCTGATATGACAGTTTCTAAGAACCACTTTAACTGTTATCAATATAATGATCCACAAAATCTGGTAAGACAAATGTGTCAGGAAGCAGCCTTACCCTATCATCAAAATTGATGCATGAAATCTGGTATGATGACAGTGTCAGGAACCACCTTACTCCATTATCAACACAATGATCCATAAAATCTGGTATCACAACAGTGTCAGGAAGAATCCTACCCTGTTATCAAAATAATTTCCACCAGCCTGGGATAAGTGAAATATTTGGTACTTTCTGTTTATTAATCATAATAGTAAATAAATTACTAAAATTGAAGTAATAGGCTTGCATCCTTGTGTGGAAAAGCAAATTTTTAAAGTAAATTATGTTTCTCTGAGAATACTTACACAATCACATTACACTGGGAATATTAGCCTGTTACCTCTTGAATCCAGCCCTAATAAAAGACAAAAATCATCTTTTTGACTATTTTTAGACAAAGGGCAATAACTCTTGCCCATTACCTCCCCTTGATACCATCAGGTGTTGCTCGTTTTTATCTGAGCGAGACATTAATGTGGCTGTTCGCATGGCGGGATGTTTGGGAGGGTTTGTAAGTAATGTAATTGGGTAAGTATTCTCTGAGAAACATAATTTACTTAAAAAATTTGCTTTCTCCTTTGAATACATTCCCCAGTCACATTATGTTAGGACAATAAGTAATAGAAGAAGGGGATGCTGAGCATCCGGCCTCTACCTCATGTATCCTTCTGGAGATGAGTGGCTGGATTCCCCATATTAAAGATAACTCATTCTCCTAATGACCTAAGCAACACAGCCCGAGATCCTTTGATCTGGGAGTCACCTATCAAAATTTTCTCTGGCAAATCCAGTGAAGCTAATGGGCTGTGTTGATTGGTCTAGTGCCTTGTTTTCCGACTTTGACCAGGAGGAAGTGATATCTGTGCATGTCATGACTTGTCTCTGTGTGTCTCAAGTAGTGCTTGAGGGTGCAGATGTGAGGCTACTCTGATCTGGTGAGATGTCAGAGTACACCAAGCATATGACCCCCTTCATCGAGGAATAAAGGGCGTGAAGCGTGATATCCTGTGTTCTGTCTCACAAAGATTGCTCGAAGCTTCAGAGCAGTAAGCCACGAGAAGAGGCATTGCTCGTGCCACAACTTGTCTCTGTGCTTGAGGGTACAGACAGGATCTTGCATGGCTGCCTCCTGCCTCTCTAGACTTGTCTATAGGAAAGAGAGTATAAATGACAACTCATCGGTTACCTACGGAGACCAATTGATTCTCGGCAACTAGGCCTATTTGTATAAGAAGGACTATTGAACAATCCAAACCAAACAGAAGATAGTTCAGGTCGACTGGAAGGGCATGTAGCTCACTGATCCTGCACGTGAAAGCTAAAGCCATCATGAAGCATGTCCTGTATGATAGGAACTTTAGCGAAGCATGAGCGAGAGGTTCAAACTTGCTTGAGTTGAGCCATATTAGAACCCAAGACAAATTCCATTTTGGAAATAATGTTATGGATTTAGGTTGCTGAAAATCAAATTGCCTAACATATCTGAGAGATCTTTATCATGCCTAATGTCACATCTGCCATGATGCTGGAATGTGTCCAAGATCACTGAGCCCTGAGGGCGCAAACAGAATCTTGCATGGCTGCTGTTCTCGACCTGGCTATGGATGCAAGCAAGCAGGGACAATGACTGACTACTAATAGACGGTATTCTGTTCCGGGCTATGAATCCCGATGGTATCTTGAAAACCACCAAACCCTCTGATCTAAACTGAAGAGAATTCCATTGAACATAAAGTGGGATGCAGCCCTCTTACCCTGCATGCTGAAGCTAAAGCCATCAGTAAACATGGTCTGTATGATAGTGACTTTCAGTGATATGTAGGTGAGAAGTTTGAAAGGATTCGAATCTAGCCATGTTAAAAAAAACCTGACTGGATCCCTTTGGAGACAAATAAGGGATGCTAGTCAAGGAGACCAATATTGTCTAAAAGATCTGATAGGTCTCTATCCCATACAAACATGTTGCCATGATGCCGGAATTTGTCCAATATCATATGGCAGTAGCCTATGGTAACAATTGGGGTCCAACTGTTTCTCTTCCAAGAACAGAGCCAGAGAAAATCGACCAGTTGAGGGATAGAGGCACGCAGATGGGAGATATAGATGATTACTCTCAAGATTTTCTCCACAAATGAAGGTTTGAATTGTCTGAATGGCAAGACTGTAGTCTGACTCGCAAGACCGCACTGGTAAAGCCCAAACATGTAGAAGAAGAGGATGGTCGATTCAGGTTGGCCAGAATCTTCCTGGGTGTATTATCACTGGGAAAATTAGATCAAAAAGGGGCTATCGGTGTCATTTTGCCATTCTGACCCCACAATTGTAGCACCATAGGAGGGGTGGCACAGGTCCACGACCCCTGCCAGATGTATGACAGTGCATCTCATGGCTCAAGCTGCTGTGTCTTGACATGTGGGGACGAAGGTGGGTAGCTGTTGATTCCACCTCGTCGCCAAGCGGTCGATTATCGGATGCCCTTGAAGTGTGTGAATCCGACAGACAACCAACTGATGTGTGAAGGACATGACCCTTTCTGGATTGATTCTCGGTGAAGCCACTGATACAGCCTGAAGTTGTCTGAACTGTATGTTGATATGGGGATTGATGTACCCACATAGTAAAATGCCAAATCAGAACACCCGACAAGTGGTCTGGTACCTCCCTGTTTGAGGATATAGGTCACCACCACAGTGTTGTTGGATTGAAAGAAGACCATTTTGCCCTGAGGATCGATCTTTACAGAAATGAAAGGTACTGATGACAGCCTTCCTTTCTGGGATGTTGATGTGTAGAGGCCATTCCCCAGGTGTCGCTAACAGTAGTGAAGGTCAGCAACAGACTGGTACTCCTACCATGTGCACAGGCAGTGGTACATTACATTATTTCCACCTGGGGTTCTTCAGCAAGATTCCAATGGTCAGCCAGCCTGGATTGCCCCATGTATATAGGAATGATCAAATTTTGGGTGTGATCATGACTGCTTGATTAAGAGCACATAAAATGGGATGCCAATGTGTTGGCAAGGCCCGCATGAGATGGCCAAGCAGGGTCAAGTCCGCCACTGTATAATAACTGAGGAGTTACACAACTGTCCCGATGAAATCCAAGTCTTGATGGAGATGAACTCGAAGAGTTTGATGATCCTGGAAGCATGAACACAAGGGACGTGCCAGATTCTGGTTGGTTAAGAAGTCCATGCCCAAATGGATGAAATTCTGGGATGTATGGAGGTCTGAACTTCCCTGTTTGTGAAAAGGCCTGAATGATCTGTCAGAGAAGGGAGATCATTCCGCCTTGGTCTATGATAGAACTTATCATCAGTTTCTTTAAGATGCTGCCCAGGTACGCTGCTGTCGATGTAGATGATGGCACCTGGAATGGGGAGATGGCTGAGTCCCTAGTGTAAGTGAAAGCCCAAGGGTTGATGAGGGCCGAAGGGAAGAATGGCGAGTTGATAATGTTGTGGTGGTAAACGTGGAAACTAGCAACAGGTGGGGTGGATAGGGATGTGGAAGTATACATCTGTCAGATCGAGACTAACAGTATACTCGCCCTTCTGATGGGAAGGCAGAATGACATCGCCTTCTACGTCTTGTATATAGTGAGGAGACTCCAGTTGATGATGGGCCTCCACCTGCTGTTTGCATGCCAAAAACAAGTCTTGAGTAACTCATTGGGGAATGTGTCCTTAGCACAAGCTCCCATGCCTTTTATGAGTGACTGTATCCTGTTATCGATAGGCATCCATCTCCTTATCTGATGGTGTATCGTGTGGAGGAGTGAGGGGGTTGTTGATGAATGAAACCCGAAGCCCCTCCGACTGACCTGGATCAGTCCCCCCCCACTTCTGAGGGAACAGGGATGTCCAGTGAGCTCAAATCGGTTTCATACAGCCACTGTACTATTATATGATTGGGGTTGATGTGGGTGCACATGCGACTATCAATGATTCATCACCCTTACTGTGCACTGGGTTATCATCTGGCTCAGCATTAAGCTCAGTACAAGTCAAGCAGGTGGCCTTGACCACTCCACTCAGTCGTATCTCTGCAAGACACAAGCTCTCCCTTGAGTATAAGCTGTGAGTACTCTAATATCTGGCATCACTGGTAAAGACAGCACTGCCGGCCTTTCCAGCACTGCCTGCATCGCCAACCTTTCCAGCACTGCTGGTATCTCTGGCCTTTCCCATTCTGTCAGCATCGCTGCACTACTGGGCTTTCCAACACCGTTGCTACATATATGTCAGTATGATACACACCTGTGCTGGCTATTCCAACGCCATGGCTGAATGGGCAGATTTCTTATCGAAACTGCCAATGAAATAATGACATGTTGCTGACTGCCCAGCTAGACGGATGATCTATCATTAAGATCTCCATAAACATTGTGTAGTTGGCACATTCCGGCCAAGAGGTCTCCATGCTAGGACAGCTGGACTGCTGGGGCGACTGCTGGTTCCAGCTGGATGGCTGGTGTAAGTGCAGCAGTATTATTATTATTATTTGGGTCCAGCTGATCAATCATAAATCCCATGCACCACAACTTACCGGCCCAAGGGCCTTGCTGACATATGTGGAAGCTTACCCCATCTGGGTTTCCTAAAAATGGGGAATATTCCCCTAATGTTTTGCTCAGACTGTAAATAGTGTGGCTTTGACTGCTGTTCCAATTGACGCATCTTATCCAGTGATGGATGGTCCCCTGCTTTATCCTCTCTGGCCCCTGACGTAACAGTATGTGCTGGTTCCATGCGACAAACTTTAGCCGGGGGGGGGATTCCAGCAATCCCAACAAGGCTTGCCACTGAGGCTGATTTGGGGTGGAGACTAAGGACGTCAGAGATATCCTGCTGTGACCTTGACCGTCTCTCTTTCCCCTTTGCCATTTTCTGAAGTACAGTAGAGCATGTGTTTTCTGACCAAACATTGCATATTTAGTTCCTTCCCTCCAATGCCAAACATGGCGATCTTTGTGCATATGCATGTCGTGCATGTAGTAAACATTCCTCCTGAAACGACACAAGATGAGAGAAAACAAAGCATAGATCAGTAAATTAGTATGTGACTAACTAGCTATTAGTATAAATCATCCAACTCGGCAGCCCATACTACATATTATAGATGCTGTATATCAGAAACAACGTAACATAACAAAGCAGGAGTCATGGCGGACTTCCATTCTTTGAAGTTGCATAAATAAATATTCTGCGGAAACGACACAAAAGACACAAACTAAAGCAGAATCTAGTAAAGGATTGAAATTACTAGGTGGCTAAACAATGTCATAACGAACAGACTCGTAAACGTGTCATATCATAAATATATGTCCTATATCAAGCTTAAGCACAATGCATAGTTAATAGAGAAGGGACAATGTGTACATACTATAAACCGAACCTGAGTCATGGTAGGCTACCATGCTCTGATACAAGAAACACACCAAAGTAGAAACTAGTAATATGTTGAAATTATTAGGTCGCTGAAACAGAACACTTTTGTAACCACATGTTATAGACGCTGTATAACATAAACCATGTAGACATAACATAAACAAAAGTGGAGTCATGGTAAACTGCCATGCTCTGAAGTGGCCTGTAGAACGTTTAATTGATATATGCTAAATTGACACAAGACACATACTAAAGTAGAAACTAGTGATGTGTAAAATTACTAGGTCCCTAAAAATACTGTTGTAACAAACAGATTGGTGAAGTGTCATATCACAAACCTATGGCCCTGTTTCAAAGTTATGTTGCATGCTTGATTAATAATAATTATATCAAATGTGCACGAAATATGAATAAATTAAGCATATTTATCAAACAGCATTTCAGAATTCGTATTAAGAGCTCTGTACCGGACAGAGTACGCAGATAAAGTCAAATGTATGCTAACCCGTAATGACCTTGTGTAAGGTCAACGATAGTGTGATGGGATGGTGGTCCTACAAGATGAAGTCCAGACAAGTGACAATTTCTCAAAATATTGGCAGAAATTGTAAATAAAGTATACAACCTGCAGTGAATTGATAAATCCACATTATAAATGCAAAATGAACATTGGATGGGTCCATAGAACATAAAAACAGCCTGGATTGTTGGAGACTATTGCACTGCGTGTTTCAGAACACAGCGAAGCTAAAAACTGGCAACACCTGGTGGAATCAAGGGGAGGTAATGGGCAAGAGTTACTGCCCTTTATCTATCTAAAAACAGACAATAAAATGATTTTTGGTCTTTTAGTAGGGCTCGATTTGCGAGGTAGCAGGCTAATATTCCTAACGTAATGTGATTGGGGAACGTATTTGAAGGAGAAACACCTTGCATGCACTGGTATGCAGACAAGGCCTTTTGCACTCATCCACATGGTGCAAAAAGCAACAAATGGAAGAGCATCCACTGCAACTCTGTAGATAGTGTGCTGGACTAGCAGCAGAAAGGGTGCAGGTTCGAATCCCACTATTGGATCAGCCTGGGTTAGCTAGTGTGGTGCATCCTTAGGCAAGACACTTAACTCAAATTGCTTTCACACTAAATGATCTACTTGTGCTGCCGCACCATAAAAAAACCCAAACCATAGCAAACCAAACTCTCTGCTTTGAAAAACACCTGCCTTATCAAAAACATCTTCAAACTATTTATGAAACATATCTTTGACAAGAACATTTTTACATTTCATTTGCTCTTGCTGAAGTCAAAGCCACTGCATTAAACATCCGACTATCCACTGATTACTAAATGTACTAACTAAACAATTGCAAGTTTGAATAAAAAATTATGTTGAATGTGATGCAAGATTATTTGAAAAGCAATAGCAACCAATTACAATAGAATCAGCCCAATTCCTGCAATCAAATATTCAGGCTGGAGGGACAGCATACTCTTTTTTATTTCTTATAAAATGAAACAAAATGACATCACATGTACTTGGAAAGAATAAAATCAATACCTTCAATTCAGAGCATCATGTTAATTTCACATACTCAGAAGGGCAGAAACTTGTGCTTCTCTACTTGCAAATGATGCTGAAATATACATCTCTCAGACTATCATCAGTGTCTCTAATCATTCCTGAAATACACATCTCTCTGACTCTCATCAGTGTCTCTAATAACTCCTGAAATATACATCTCTCTGACTCTCATCAGTACCTCTAATCATTCATGAAATACACATCTCTCAGATTCTCATCAGTGTCTCTAATCATTCCTGAAATACACATCTCTCAGATTCTCATCAGTGTCTCTAATAATTCCTGAAATACACATCTCTCTGATTCTCGTCAGTACCTCTAAGCATTTATGAAAAGTGGTCAAACCCTATGTACCTTTTTGAAAACCATCACTCATAGCTAACTCTTGTTTGATTTTCCAAAGATTCACCTCACTTTAAACAGCCATCTCAAACCACACTTTACAGAACCAAACTTATTCAATTACTCATATGGGTGGTTAATAGAGAACACAATGTACAGCAGGGATTTATTTTTAAGTTGTTATTTTTCTGCAAAAATTTTCCGTTTGTTGATATTTAAATTCATTTACATTAATGGCAATTATCGCAAAAGTATCTGACATTATCTATTCAAATTCATTGTATCAACCACAAAAACCATGGAAATTTGTTCCGCATAAATAACAGTTAATTTTTCCAGTATATAATTCAGTATCATACCATTTTCAACTGCCTTCTTACAGCTCTCCAAACGAGGCAGAGGATTGCTGAAGTCAACACTTGTGTGCCTGAGGAGATCGTATTTCCACTTCACCACTTTCTGCTGAAGTTCAGTACTACACATCTTGAGTGTATCTGCCAAACTATGCAGAAGGTCAAGTACAACTGCTGACTCTGCAATGCAGAAAATAAAATTCTGAGTCTATGAACAGGAACTGCAATATAGATCAGAGACCATCCCACACTAACAAAGTAGGTAAAAATCTCTTCTCCATCTCAGCAGAACATGGAGAATAAGATATTATCAGAGACATTTCATACATGTTGATAATGATACCAAAGTGAAGTATTGTAGTTTATAATAATAATAATAATAATAATAATAATAATAATAATGAGTAGAGGTGTGGTTAGTAGTAGAGACTGCTGCTACTGCTACTGCTTTGGTATAAAAATAATTCTGCATATTTGTTTATTACATTAAAGAACAGTTTCTTTTTTATTCATATACAGTTTATGAAAAAAACATACAAATTACAACCAAATATTATTTCATCTTAGTCTTTCAAAGTACATATAACGTTTGCACAAGGAATCCCTATCTTCAATCGGTCTAAGTAGAGAAGTAAGCTACATTGGCTCCAGCAATGAAAAGGTCACACTCAGCACAGCTCAAACTCTTTCAGAACATATCACTGCCAAAAGGCTGTTCTGACACCTGGGTCATCTAAACCTTAGTAAATCATCTTTGGTCATTAGAACATGAGGATGGTGACTGGATCCTACCATATATCTATCAACACAGATTTTTAAAAAAATGAGAAAAGAATAAGACTGTTTGGATGCTCAGAGGCTGTTCATCAATACATCATCAGTATATTGTGACATGTCATATTCCACCTTGTAACATCATCAGCTCTATGTTCCATCACTGCAAGCAAAGATTCCTGACCTTTAATGCATTTGGTAAAAGCTTCATATTCTACACTAAAAAAAACACCGCAGAGAAAAATCACATCAACTGCAACGCAAACTGAATGTGATGCAGTTATTAGAGCATACAGTTTTCTCCATATGACATTTTACCATCAAATTGACATCATTGTGGCAGTAGTGTTATTCTCTGAGGTGTATGTTTAACAGTAATGACAGGAAACTGATCTAAGCAGAAAGTGACATTTGGCTTAACCTCAGATTTTAGGCTTCAGTTTTGTCTAACAGTGTAGTGCAGGAATACAATTTTTCTTAGAGATCTGGTCGAAATGGGTGATAATAAGGAAATGCATATACTGAACTCAGCTGAATATGAAGTTTAAGTTTGATTCTTGCTTTAATCTTGATAACAGTCCTGTAATGTATGGAATAATTTGATTATTAAAGCAATAAGTCAGTCTGTAGTCCATAATACACTTCATCTTGCTGAAATTTCATTACACGCACAAACACATATAAATAAAGCTTTATTTTCTCCAAATTCAAGTAGTATCTAACGTAGACCAGTAAATGGTCTTTTAAAGCAATCTGAATTGCTCTGTGAACTATTTAGTTTTGGACTTATTTTAGAAAGACTTTACTAAATTTCTTGAATAAAACAGCTCACATTTGCCACAAAATGCCAGCCCTGGCACATAGGTGGATAAATCACTATTAAACAGAATCATTACATGCTCCAGTGTTCATATAAATGATTATGACTCTTTTAAAACGTGAGAGACAGATTTAATTTATCACCAATTTAAATTCAGCTCTACCAAAAGGTTCAAGAGTTATTTCACACATGCTCATACAACAGAGAGTAGCAATTACTGACCTCCTTCCAATATTGTGGTCAGTGTAAATGCAGCATAATTTGAGTCATCAACTATAAAATCTTAATTTGCATTTGAAACTGCCAACAAATTACTCCAGGGTTCAAGACCTCTTTACAATTTTAAGCAAAAACCCCCAGAAGTTCATCTACTATGGTAAACGACAACTAAAATAAATTACATACAGGAATGCGTTAGAAAGCAAAATCCCTGCTACTGCACAATGATTGGGGTCCACAGAGTGTCATGGTTCTATGTAAGGTTATCATGCAATAACTCAACAAGTCAGCAAATAAAGAAATGAGAGATTTTAGCAAATTATATTCTCTGAGAAATACTTTCTCAATTACTCTCGGCTAACTCTGAATCTGACCCTCCCTTAATGATGAAAGCAGCTTTCCATCTATATACCATACAGATGATGAGAAGTAACTCTTACAGATGAACTTCTCTTGTTCCTGCCTCATGACTACTCATATTCCAGGTAGTGTGGGAGGTATTGATAGTAATGTGATTAGCTTAAGTATTTGGTGAGAAAAAAATTCACTAAAAAATGTCCTTTCTGTGTCAAATACCCGATTACATTAATATTAGGAGAATAGGTAAGAGTGTGTGTGTGATTTGGAATATAACACAGCTTTTAGCAATTTTTTAGTCATATCGCTACAATGTCTGCAGTGTGTTCAGTTTATAGTGATGTAAAGTACTGGGGCATCATGTCCCACCCAGTCACATTATCCTGACACCTAGCTAACCAGTCCTAATATTAACCTCTTAATGCTGAGCACCAAGCGAGCCAGCTGCTTGTACCAATTTTACAACTCTAGGGTATGACTCAGTCATGGTTCAAACACACAACCTCCTGCATCTGAGGCAGACGCTCTAACCACTTCGGCCACTGGAACAGTGAATAGGTAAGGAGGAGGAGGAAATGCGTAAACATTCAAACTCTACCTATGTCACCCAGCAGAAGCATGATGATTGGAGGAACATCTTCTAATATTAGGTTAGCTCAACAGATGATTATGCATTTACAAACGTGCGAGGGTGATTCCAGTGAGATCCCACACCTGGCTACTGCCTTACATTCCAATATTTCTCACTCAGTGAAAGTAATAAGGTCATGCATAGGGCTGAGATTATACTGTCATGAATAGGTCATGGTAACTAGGCAGCTACCAGTTTTCTGATAAGATTCAGTTCTTTCCTTTCTGAGACCATTTTGGGCAAATAGAAGCTAGAGAAAGTGAACTGGGCATGCCAGCCAAAAAACACCACTATGTCTTGACCCGAGACATTATTTTCACTGGCCAGTCTTGTAGCACATATTTTGTGAGCCAAAATCTTTATGAGTCCTATGTGACCCTGTTAGAGTTTAGATTCAGCTGAAAATCAAATAACCAACTTTAGGAAAGTGGTGAGACCTTGTTGGGTTATCTCGTAGCTTTCTTGCCTTAGGCGTAAAGAGCCTTTGATGGCTGCTGCAAACAATTTCCATGTGCCTCAGATAACATCTGAAGGCATATACCAGGTACTGCAGCTTTGCCTCTCTCACTAGTGTAATTGTAAAGAAAGAGCAAAGAGTTATTTGCTGGTTACCAGGTTGAGTCATCAGTACAAATGAACTGTAAGAATGGAACAGCATGTAGTTTGGATTCATGGTCAGAGTCTGCAGCTTACTCGCACTGAAAGCTGAAGCTAGTGTTATCAAGAAGCAAGTCTTGCATGATAGCTGCAATAGTGATGTGGAAGATAGGGACTCAAACTTGGATGACTTGAGGCACATCAAGATCCATGATAGGTTCCATTTTTGGAACTAGATGACCTAGATATGTGGAAATTGGATAAGCGGGAAACATCCTTCTTGTGGTCAATATCATCTCCTCTATGATGTATGAAAATGTCCAAGTTCATGGAATGGTATATGGTGCAGATCTGATGCAAGACTGATCAATGGAGACCACTCCATATAAAGCAGTTGATCTCTCTTTGATAATGAGTCAGAAAGGACAATAAGCCTGCCTGGGATGTGTCAGACATGTATGTTTATATGATAATTGGCACACCAATGAAGGTACTCCGATACCATAATGCAAAGGTCCAGTAATTTCATCACCCCCATGTTCGAAGAGGTAGTTCACAATGAATGAATTGTCCAATTTTATTAAAAACATCTTACATTCCACCAATGCAAGGAAGCAATGAAAATATCCTTCATTTCCAGAAGACTGATGTGATGAGCCTTCTCTTGCAGTGTACACTTGCAGCTGACCATGACAAAGTTGGTAGCAAGTGTGCACCCAACTGGACAAACTAGCATTTGAACAGATTATTATTTCCAGTTTTGGAGCTTCTTAAGGTATTCCCACCACTAACCACTCTGTCTTGCCCTGAAAGTGTTTTATTCTAGTTATTTTCACAGTTATGGTGATCTAAACGACCCAAGATTGGTGATAGTGTACCACAATGGCCACATGCATTGGGCACATGTAAAGGCATCCTAGATATAACAGGTCTGCTACTGCACTGAGCAGGCTGAGGAGTTGATGAAAATCACTTGCAAATGAAAGACCTGGCAGACACCATTTCCAACACATGAACATTACTGTTGATGAGCTTCGGAAGTACATAAGCCAGGCTGATAAGATTGAAAAACTCCATACCCAGATGAACAAAATGTTCTGAAGTGGAAAGATTTGACTTTTCTAAAACTGAATATTCCCCATAAAGAGCAAATGGTGTCAAGTAGGTTGTTCATATTGTAACCAAAACCAAACTTACTGAAAGTCTTTGCAGTATGTCATCCAGGTGTGCCACCATCATCATGGAGGATGCACTGAAGGGATGTGGCACGGGAAACATCTTGTTGAAGGTCCAAGGGCCAAGACTGAGGCCAAATGGAAGGGCATGGAATTGATACATTAACTCATGACTGCCAAAGCATAAGTATTTGTGTGATACCATGTGAATAGGTATATGGAAATATGTGTCATACAGGTGGAGATTGATCGTGTGTGTATTCATCAAGTGCATAGAAAGATAGATGGAAACTGCCATTTTGGTTTTGAACTTTGGGGTATTAATAAGTTAGTCAGCTCAAGTCTATAACAGGACTCAATTTGCCATTGCTTTTTGTAACCAGAAAAAGTCTGGAATAGAAATCAGAGTTCTGGCTTTTAGAGTACTCCACCACCCATTTTAAAAGCAAAAGCTCCAACTCATTCTGTAAAACTTCTGCCTTCATGGGATTGCTTTAGATGTCCATGATAATTGGGAATGATGAAAGTGGAGGGGCTGGATAAATGAGACCTGGAGCTCCTCCAAAGTGACTTGGATGACCTAGTCATTTGTTGGAATTAGGCTGATCTAAGTCTGGTGGAACAGAAGACTGGCACCCAAAAGAGGGATGCCAGCATGTAGGATGGATGGCAAGTCATTGCCTGTTTGTGGGAGGTTTGGGGAAGCAGAAACCTTGTTTTCTCATTCCCTCTCATTCTGGCTATCGGATTTAGGGGCATATGGCTGGCTATAACTTGCCTGGCTAAAATAGGTTTACACTGTTGGCAAGAATTACCCCTGAAATCGCCAGAGATGTCAGGATGATTACAAAGAAGTCAACACGAAATTCCTGAGCAATTTAGACATGGCAATAGCTGTCTGTCCACTTTATAAGTGCAGCAGACATGGTGATGGTAGTGATATCTTCATCTAGGCTAGGTATATCTGAATTTTAAATACTGGTATGTGAATTGTGCAATTGTGGTAAAAACGTTTATGGCAAGTTACCCACCAAAATGATGGTCCTCTAATACCTGTGTAACAAATTTTTATCTGAGGGATACCTGGTAATTTCTGAAATGTTTGGCAACTGCAGTAAAATTCAAAAAGATGGATGTTTGTCATCATCATTAACATCCACTGAGGCCTTAACCTTATATGTAACTTTCCCAATGGAGGAGGACATTACAGTGGAGGCAATATTCTGTATATTTCTTATAAATTCCATCTTTCCAAGTCCTTGCTGCCCTCCTCTTTGACCAAAGACTTTTATCCTCTGTCCAGATGTAAAGCATTCTATGTGGTAAAGATGCCACTAAACCATTACCATGTGTAAAAATGGTTCTAGCTGTCAGATAGGCTGGTAGGACCAGCAGAGTTTGTTTCCAGCATGGAGTATGGTCTAGGCGGGGAATGTCAATATGGTAGGGTCAGTCTGGCTGGACTGGACTAGACTGCTCCAAAGGTGATGCTGGTTTCCAATGTACTGGCAACGTGGATATGGTAGGGCCAGCTGAATTATTTCCAGCATGAAGCACAGTCTGACCGAGTAATGCCAGTCCAGCATGGTCACTTTGGCTGGGCCAGACAGCTCCAAATGCAATGTTGGTTTGCTATGTACTAGTATCATTGATATGGATGGCCTGGCTGGTCAGGAAGGTCTACTCAGTGTAAAATACTGTCAATGTGTAACTATCAAGTGACATGCTGTTCACCAGCCTGAGAAAATAGATTCACAATGGCCCAAACCATATCATGATTATCTATATGGCTGGACTGGTTGGTTGTCAGCCATGATAGCATGTGGCAAACAATTTATAACTTGCAGGCCTGTCTGGTGTTAATCGTGCATGCCTGGCTCCAACATATTTCTAATTTCAAACATGGGTTGGAATAGGGATTTATGCCCAGTGTGCTGCCAAGCTGGGTTAAAAATGGTCCAAGTTTTGTCCAATTCCCTCATCATCATTCGAGATAACAGAGTTTGCTGCAGTATGCATACCATGCATGATTCCAACACAGCTTTGAGTGGAATTGCTTGGCATGGCTTCGACGCTATCTATATGTTCATCACCATGGGCACTGTGATAGGTTTCTTGGTGGGTGTGGGTGAATTGGTAAACAATTCCAAATTCAGGTGAAGTTTTTTGAGTTTAGAAGATTTAGAGTGTGCCTTTCTTTCACTGCCCTTCAATTGCTTTTTCAATATGTTTGACCAAATATCTTCTGCCTATACGGAACACATGCTACATGAGGAGGAACATTTTGTGCAGGCCAGGAATATTTTGTGATTGCTAGCTTCTGCACTTCTTGCAGTTGACTGACATGTCTGGAATGAACGGCAGAATAAAAAACAATCAAATATACAAAATGTTACCAAGACAACTTAGGGTCTGCATAATAAACTAAAATCTAACTGTGAAAACTTTACTGTTACCTGTCAATATCACATGGGAAATAACAACCTATAAGAAATGCATAAATATAAATAAATTCACTGGGATAAATGCAGTGTTGTATATGCCAGGTATATAAACCTTTTGACTTGCTATACCACTGAAAATAAATGCTGGATGGTGAAATTTAAACATCAATTGCAATCAACTTTTTGGTGTCACTGTTCACAGTTGTAACTGGAAGTTTAAACTGGTTACATCTGGAATATGGGTGACATCCCTTGCAGGAAAAAGGGGAGTTAATCGGTAAGAGTTACTTTACTATGTCTCTATGATATACAAACGGAATAATGCTTTTTGTTTTTCATCAAGATCATCATGGATTTGGAGGTAGTGGAACAAATTAATAATGTAAATGTGATTGGGTAATTTTTTGATGGAGGAAACAAGGCAAACACATCCCCTGGTCTGTACAAATGGGTGAGATGGCCTGTAAGCATTGGTACCAAGCTCACAATTCAATGACAGAGTTACAATCTTAACTCAACGTTTATTAAAAACAAGAATTACTAAAAATACAGTGATCACATATTTAATATTTGATTTTGATCAGCATATCATATGTTGGTACAAACATCTATAAGGTGAAAAATTAAAGCATTGATAGGAGTACTTGCCATCTTATGTCATTGAATCCATAAGTAAATCCACAGTTCCATCAAATATAAGAACAAAGACGAATATCTTTGAGTAATTTCATCACATATCATACAAGTCTAAATTCAACATGAAAAACAAAAAAACAAAAACAACCCTAAAACTAATGTAAAGTAAGATGACAAGCATTTACAGTCCAGTATGTATGCATGCATAAATGTCAATGTCATTGGGTACTGTCTGTAAAAATGTCCAAACTACTAAAATTTTCTCTACCAAATTCCATAAGAATCTGATTATGTAATTCTATCGATAATAGCTTGAATAAGTGTTCATAACAAAAGGAGTTGTTTTGTGTGTGCATGTGGCAATATGATTCACTGGTCCAAAGATCTCATGATGCTTGCCTGATAACATGACTATGCAATGTGTACACGATTGCAGCTTTCGTTTTTTTTGGGGGGGGGGTTATGATGGTGGCTCTCTTTTTTTATGTTGTTACAAAGCAGTGACCCATAGTTTAATCAACTTTAAAGCTGTGAGACTGGACCTGAAGAATATCAATTATTTAATTAGGTAGAGAAATTCACTTATAAGTTTGAATAAATTCACCAAAATTCACAAAAAGAGTTGTGTGTACCATATCCAACAATATTCAGAATAACTATACAAGACTGTAAATAAAGATGGGTGATAAAATGTAAGTATAAGACTAAATGGATTCTATGAAGGGCGACATCTTTACAGCAATGAGAGTGAAGGTAAAACCTGGTTCATCCAAGTATAACAGGCAAAATGGTAACCACCTAATGTGTAGAAAGGGAGTTAATCTGTAAGAGTTGCTTCTCTTGGTCTATAGAACATCTAGACAGAAAGAATTTTTCGTCTTTTCAGAAAGGCTGGATTTGGAAGTAGTAGAAAAAGTTATCCTATTCTGATATGATCAGGTAATATATGTGATAGAAAAACTGTGCTTTGCGAGCAACCAGAAAATTTACAGCACTTTCAAGCACACACACCAAAGACAGTCACAGATGTGAAGCAATTTTGAATGAAAACAACAAATAGTACAGACACCTGTGGTTGACAGAATTCATAATGCAATGCTGTTGTTTGTCACTGCTGAACACTCCTTGTTAGTCACATTGGCACCCAATCATGTATCTTTGTGAAGGACACAGCACATGAAAAGGCCATCAATAGAAAGTCCATGGATAGAATGGAAGTGTCAAACAAGCTTACACAGGGTCAAGCCGGGGCATAGGAAGGACACTTAGTTACATACTTGCACAAACATTACTTCTAACTTAATCTTGAGAAAGCATCTAGCAATAATTACTGAGTTCTATTTGTATTATTCCTCTACTTGTGTCCAGAAAAACAAAAAGTGGTTATTGATCACTTGGACATGGCAAGTGGCATCAAAATTAATTGTGACAGTCTGTTCAATGCATAATATAACTTGCTAAGCAATAATGGCTTCTCTTGAAGTAATCTTATGTTCACCTTTCAAACCAAAATGTGTTGTCCCTAGCTCCCAGTAAGAGGGTTGGCAGGTCTGATGTGGAGGCTGCATAAACCATGCAGCCTCCACATCAGACCTGCCAACCCTAAAGAGACATTCTCAGTAAGTCAGTCAAAATTTTTCAGTAAGTTGGACCAATTTTCAGTAAGGTGTAAAAACTATTAAGTACCGGCAACAAGTAAAATTTTAATAACTGTTACAGTTCATATCCATGTTGTAACTTACAATATATAGCTACTGATGTGACTGGTACATGGTACTTTTGCACTTTCTAAGAGACTTCTGGTCAAACTCCATTTTGAAGCCTTCTCCCCCCTTCACTTTCATGACTAGTATTGCTTCAAGGGATCAATTGACATAGATGATCTGGATTTTTAGTGGTTTTTTGCAACAAATGAGAACACCCTCTCACAACCTGCATTTGAATGAGGAACAATAAGTACATTCTTCATGATGCTGGACAACAATTTGTATTTGAACTGGCCATTAGCATCCTTGAGTTTACTAATAAGATCCCATTGCTTGTCAACGCGTTTAGTGTTTAAGATCTCAGGATTCAATTCATCTACTTGGTAATTCAAAAACTCTGCTTCCAAGTTGTCTCGCCAGTTGGGTTTCTTTGGGTTCCATACACATAAATCTTCATGGGAAAAACATCACACTGCTAATATCACTCATCATCCTTTTTGACACATCAGCAACTGCACAGTGTTTCAGAAGTTCATAATTTGAGGGAAACCTCTTAACAATGTAATCACAAACTGTTGTGTAATAGACCCTTACATCTTTATAGAATTGACAAAGGCTACTTTCATACAGCTTCCTTTCAGCCAAGTATTTTCTTGTTTCTGAACCTACTGTAAGTGTATCATCTGACTTTGTTTCTTACAATCATGATAATCGATATCAGTAAGATCCTTGGCTTGTGAAATTTCTGTAGCATTTTACAAATCTGATCAGCAACTGTTTTAATAATTCAAGCATGTTTTCTCTAAGTTTGTGGATCATAGGCTCCTCCTGTTGCATGATAAAGCTGTACTTGTTACATAATGGAATTATGTGGTCTAGAAATAAGCAATAAATCTTCACCCTCCGGGACTGCAAAGCCTTACACACACTCATAACCTTTTCCTCTCTGTAACTGATTTTTTAACTGTCTTTCCAGTCATTTCTAACCAATGGTGTCTGACATCTAAACAGAGCCTTTTTATCTGATTTCTGTGATATAGCTTTCTCTAAGGAACCTATCTTCAGTTTTATTTTCTCAGTCTTTCCTGCTGAGGCAGACTTGAGGGTAGTACCTGACTTCTAGATTTATCACAGCTCAAAGCTTTACTGTAGGTACCTCCACTGTCGTTATTTCCTTCTTTATTACTAGATACATGTGGAACTTTATCCTTGGAACTAGACACCTTCTCTGACATCCTACTTTTGGCTTTAGCTCTTTTGCCTTTAACCTCTTATTTCTTGGTTTCTTTATCAAAATATATTTGTAAGGGTTCCCACTGTTCCATCAGTCTCTTTCTACCTTCACCAAGAGACAACCATCTTGTTACACAATGCATCAATATTTTTCTCTGCTCTTTCCCACAAAGAGTCTGAAGATCATTCAGTTCCATTTGTCTATTCACACTTTTATCCAAATAATATGATATGTCCACTAGTAAGTCATCAAAACTAATAGGCAGCATATCAGCCCCCTTTTTCGCTGCTAAATGTATCAAATGGCATAAACATCCACTCAGATACACTGAGGGATTCACCCAAGTTATATGTCCAAATACACCTTTATTGCAACCTGTCATCACTGAAGTATTATGATTCAAAGGCAATACAGTTATTCCAACTTATGTTTCTCTTTTTCAAATCCTCATCCAATAATGTGAAAATATTTTCCCCAGTAGAGGCTCCATCCCATGTTGGAACTGACAGAAGTGCTTCAGTTACAACCCCATCTGTGTTATCAAGATATCTAACAACAACTGGGTACAGCTTCTCAGAATCATTGCTACCATCAGTTGCTATACTGAAAGGTTGGGATTAATTATTTTTAACAATGCCTTCCTGTACTGACTTTCACTGTTGTAATACAATAGCAGAAGTTTTTGTTCTGCCACACTGATAACTATTTGCTACTGACGATTTGGGAAACGTGCACTTGAATAGTTTAGAAGCACAGTCAGATGCAGCAATTGCAACATTATGCTCAACCAAAACGTTTGTAAGATATACTTTGGCCTTAATGACCTCCAATTCAGTTTCTGGCACTAGAGATCCAAATCCCATAGAGGTCAGCGACTTACAACTTGATTTCATTACAACATATTCTGTATGTTTTTGGAATTCACGTGGCGGCGACAGTCATCTCGCCCACCATGGGAAATGTTCAAGTAAAAACGACATAAAGTGCAATAAATGTAAAGGTCACCCTTTTTTACTTTTTTCTAAGCATGACCAAGTATCTGAGTAATCTCTTTTATACTTCTGCAACCATTGTTTCTGCTTTTTAGGAGGCTGGTTGTCCTCTCCACCTCTGATGCATTTTCGTTTGGAAGACATTTTCAGATGACCGGATGACAAAACGAAAAATGAAATCTAGATCAGATGCGCGCTTCTCATGAACAAAATAGGCAGGTTTAAAGCATCTGAGGTACCAATGTATAGTTAATCTGGTTCCCTACTAAAATCCACTCAGTCTATGATGAAACTCCGAATCCGAACACGGAGTCTAATACAAAAATCCGGATCCGGAACGAACCAGTACAAAAAATATCCGGAACAGAAAAAAACGATCATATTTCCGTACTTTTTGTTATCTTTCCTTAAGTCCTTAATTTTAGTGTTTTTTCCAAAGACTTACAGCAAAATCGTAAGAGTTGGCAGGTCTGCCACATCCCTGGCCTCTCAGCAATTTTTAGACTCACATCAATGGTCTCTTACTCTTTAATAAATAGGGTTCAAACACAAAATGATAACTCATCAATACATACCTATATCACCAAGCTCAGGTGGATTAAGTCCCCTTAGCAGTGCACTGATATACCTGTAGATGGCATGGTAATCTGGGATACCACAACTTCGGTTAGGCAAGGGAAAGGGTTCAAAATTTGCAATCACAGAAAAAACCTGTAAAGTATGAAAAAGACAATGCATTTATAATATCTGTGTGAATGCAAGCTCAGCCAATACCTACTTTGAAGGTATCAAAAACATCCTTTGAATCAAAAATGTGTTTATTCAGCATGGATGCACATATCAGTAGGGTGCAAGTGAAGGAAGATAAGGTATGTAACTGTGGAAAATTTTCTATTAGTCAAATAGAAACCATACCATATATCATTATAAGTCCAATTGCAAACTGATAACTCCTAACAAACTGCAGAGACCCAGATAAGTTGGTGCATTATCTTAACTTCTGCAGTTTGTTTGGAGCAATCAGTAGAACAAACACAGATCCAGATCTTATATATATATATGGCAAGGGCATAAAAACAATTGCTAAATTTATCAAAAGATCCCATATTCAGATCATATTACAATTTATTTCATAATATAACCTGTGCTTAAAGAGCATAGTTCTACAATGTAAGACATCTAACCCTGATATTTATGTTCTGGGGTCAACGTCTTACTACCTAAATAACGGCATTGTGTGGCGTGATCCAAGGTCGACTGACAGCCAACTGAAATGTAGGTCAACTGAACCTAAAAACAAGTTCATTCGATTGGGTCAGAATTTGATTAGAAAAAAAAAGACATCAGAGTAAGTAAAGTCAGACTAAAGCAATATGACTTTAATTTGTAGAAAAGCATCAAAATGGGCTACCCAGTATGTAAGATCTTCCTGAAAATTTGAGTCCTTTTCCCATTGTCCGTCAACCGGGAAAAATGCTACACATTGCTGTTATTTAGGCAGTAAGATGCTGACCCCAAAACATAAATATCAGGGTTAGACATCTAACATTGTAGGACAATAAGAGCACTGCTATGTGAGACGACCAGTCTTGAGACATCGGATTCTTAACAAACAGATTTACTGATTATATAGCATTCTAACCAGTCGTGAGAGACCAAAAGTGTTACTTTCTACACTTGAAATCCCTAACCTCAGGATCGTTTTATAGTTAGAGGACATTTTCAGTTCAGCACATCTCAAAAATGAGATTTTAAATTCACTTGAAACTACTTTTAGAGTCTTTGTCTGTGAATTTCTATAATATCAATAATGGAAAATTAAAATAAACTGGATGAATTAAGCTCCGAAACAATAAATATTCTTGCTGTAACCAAAAAAATTCAAATATTGATACATTTTGCAATAATGCAAAAATTATGCTAAGCATTAATTTAAAATACCTAGTTATTAGTGACATGAATATAGTACTAAAACTCCTCTTCATCTCTGAACTTTCTAAACGGAACAAAAATATGAAACATTCATAATTATAGAAAAGACAATTTACACTGACTGATGGAATTAGAAACATACTATATGTGCCAGAAAATATACATTCTGCTGAATAATCAGTTTTATCTACTACAATTAACAAAATACCAAACACCACCTCTCCCCCAGCTCTGAATCAATATAAATGTTTGATCATTTGGACTACTGGAGTGTTATCCAAATAAACAATTTATTCTTTACAATGTTTACACAACCAGTTATCCTGTCAAAATCTATGTGCAATATCAAGTCCAGATCATGTTAGTACAGTGTTTAAAATATTTTTATCCCTCCTTTAGATCACTTACTCTGCCACTTCAGATCTCTTACCCCTTGCCATTACCGATCTACCCTTGCCACTAAACGTCTCACCCTTGCTACTATATATCTCTTACCCTTGACAATAAGATGGAGTGATCAAACTCCTCTGCTTCCACCAGGTCTTGTGCAAGCTCCAACCAACTCTGAAAACAGTACAACATTATTTTATCCTACAGTAAGCTGTAGAGTAGCTAAATCTAGAGTTCTTCTGTGATAATTATATAGACAAGCTATTTTCTTTTTAAATAAAGAACACAACATACCAGAATAACATAAGCTATTCAATCTATTCACAAATTGAAGAAAATCAAACTTTTGAAGGGTATATGTCAAATCCATGGTAAGTCTCTAAGTATCTGCCTAACCATACTTTAGAGTGAACTTATTCTAATTATGGATACAGCTTCTAACAGCAGACATTATATTTTGAAAATACTGAGATTTAAGTATGTATGTAATAGCATTTTACAGCACCTCAACAGAACTGTATAATAACTGTATTATAATGTGCAAAAGTAAAGGTAATGTTTGAGAAAAGTAAAGATGAAAAATTGCACAACACTTTAGGAAGATAAACCCTTCCAAACAAATGTATGTATGAAGTACAAGATAAAATATTAACATAAAAAAGTTAAATTATTTGAAAGGTATATGAAAGAATTATTAAGATAAGACATGCATTAAAACATTAGGTCTGTACAACTTGTTTCCAATCCATAAGTAGGCTTTTCAATAATAATGATTATAAAGAATCCTGTATAAGCTCATCTTATGTGAAAACTTTGGTTGTGAAAGAAGTAAGAGTTGAGAAGATGCAAACGAAACAGTAGCTCGAACTTGTCCACATGCATCAGGATGTTTCCCAATCAATGTACATTTAATGAAATTTCAATCAAGTTTTATGAAGACTTCTTGTACACTCTTATTATTATTGTGCAATTTTTACAGATTGTACATACTGCAGTATATATTACAAAACATTGTTCTGCACCTCAATATACCATAATACAAAAGTTCTGGCAATATCCATCCTTACTGGTTCTCTGGGTCAACTTTGGATCTTAAGGCCATCATTTCAAATAATAACAGCCACAACGAACACGTTACTTAAAACAGTTTAAAACCACTTTCGGCAGGAAAAAAAATTTCCAGTAAATTATGTTTCTCCATGAATACTTGCCCAATCACATTAACATTAGGATATAAGCCTGCTACCTCTCTAATACACCCCAACTAGAAGGATGAAAATTCATCTTTTATATCTAAGGTACAGTAGCTACTAGACAAATGGGAATAACTCTTGTCCATAACTCCTTCCTGCCACCAGGCATCACTACTTTTTAAGTTGAGCAAAGCACCAATGAGGATACTTGCATTGTGGGGTGGCTGGAAGGCATTTTAAGCAATCTTTATGTGATATGGATTTTTAATGGAGCTTTAAACAATTTTGGTCATATTGCTAAGATGTCTACATTATGGCAGTTTATAGTGATGTCTAGCACTTTGGCATCATGCTGCAGACATGTAGCATCACATCCCACCTAGTCACATTATCCTGACACCAGGCCGACCAGTCCTAACACTAACCTCTTAATGTTGAGCACCAAGTCAGGAAGCTGCTTGTATCATTTTTTTAAGTCTTTGGTATGACTCGGCCAGGGTTCAAACCCGTGACCACCCATATCCGAAGAGGACACTATAACCACTAGGCCACCGGAGCGGTCTGTACGACATGGGAGGTCAAGTAGTGACATGATATCAACAAAAAAGTCTTTTCTAATGTCATTGTGCAAAATTTCTAAAATATTAAAAAGACGTGTACCTTTTGTAAAAACCTGAAAGGATATATAATTCTCAACGTATATATTATATTCCGAGAATAGCTACCAGAAACCTGTAACTATCACAGCAACCTGGACAGAGTCAGATTCATCATGCTGAGAGAACATGTCGATCTGGTAGTCATGTGATACAACAAAACCATCACAGACATGTGTTCCACATTTCATGAATCTTACTCAGGTTCTCACAATAAATATATTGAGCAGTTTGTATTTTCTGCTTTTTTTAAATTACAACTAGTATGCAACTTTCAGTTAAAATTTCTGATTTCTTTTTCTACAACATTTAAAATGGGTTATTGTTGATATTATGTGACTACTGGACCTACTATCAACCCTCAAAAATTGTAGCCATGAGTAAATAGTAATTTGTTATGACAACTCGCTAGCCAAAGAATGCCAACAACAGGGGTGGGTGGGTGGGTGGTGCACAGGAATGGGGCGGGGAGGCCAACGACAACTGTCAACATCAAATATATGATAGGTCCAGGTAAACAAAAAAAATGACATTACATATTTGTCTTTGTTTTAATAATAATAAATACTTTGGTTTTATTACTTCATTTTTTAACATAATAGCTGCAGTTTTTACAAAAACATTTTACATAACCTATCAATCAGCCACTGCAATCTTGCACTTATGTCTGCCGACATGACGTTTGCTTGGAGCAGTGAAGTACCGTTTGTCAATGGCTGGACTTAGATCGTAAATCTCAGCCTGTGGTCCGCTAACAACCAGTTGTAGCAGATCACGCAGGGTGGAGGTGTCTAGAGCCAATCTTTGTTTTAATTCTGTTTACAAAACTGAGCCCTTGCTCACACTATGCTGCTGAGACAGCAACACAAACTGTGGCTTCTAGAAACTTTTAATTATTTAGAATTTTTTTAAAACAGCTATACTATATATCACTGTAAATAATAATTAATAATCAAAACACAGGATACCCACCGAATTCAGGGATGAATAAAAGACACTGTGAACACAAAATAGAAAAAAAAAAAGCACGCGGAAACTAACACACAGCACGTGATACCCACGTGATGTCACAGCGGACAGGGAGTTTCTGCTAACGCAATTGACTCTTCTGAATCTGAACTGATCCAAATATTGCCTAGTTACTTCGGTACAGAAGCGCAGCTGACAATACACCAAAAGGGGTGGGTATGTATGCGCCAAATATGCCTCTATGCATGCCGCTAACCCGCGCATGGCATGCATTCAAGACATATAAGTACATTATTATTGTTATTCAAATTCTATATTCTTGGCAACCGCAACTCGCATCTAAACTGAAAATGCTAGTCAAACTGATTGCCTATAAATAAATTATGTTTTTAAAAGTTGAGAGAAAAGCATGATTCTTTTGAAAAATACTGCTGTATGATAGCCTACATTGTTTTCTGTGCTCGCAAATGACATTTTTCCACTTGCAAATTGCAAGCTTGCAAGTGGGATTTTCGAGGGTTGCCTATGATGTCATGAACATGTAGGTTCCAAGATCTGTGTACTCATGTGACTGTATAATGCAAATGGTGAGAAACAGTTCAATTTGATCAATGCTGTAGTTTCATCTCATCTGTCAGTGGATTAAAGACATAATGATTTTAATCCTCACAATTTCTGAAAAAATAAATATCATTTCAATCGTATTTAAGCAGGAATGACTTGAAGTAACTGTGTAAATGTGCACAGTCATCTGGTATGCAGCTACACTGTGCTGCCGCCAATGTTGGCATATTGTGATGCTAGACTAGGTTTGATACATTCCAGGTAAGGAAAGATGCTGAGATCTAGTTGTCTCTGAAATAACCTGTATACTAGACGAATCTAATCCAAGGAGCTTCCGGACTGACTATACAAATGTTTATGGCAAGCGCCAAAACGATCTGTACTGCAACCAAATATTCTGTTTAGAACTCAATACATTTAACTCACAATCAGTTCAGATGCAACTAAATTACACAATTGTTTCTGTCATGGTGATGGAAAATTCCCGTTTTTTTTCCCCTGACTTTCAGCAACATTTGCAGAATTCAAGTATCTGTCACATTCGGGACAAACTATCATTTCTCCAGACTTTTTCCCTATTTAAAGGCAGCATGGTAACCTTGGGCATAAAGGAGAAGACAGTGCAGACAGGGGCAGAATATCTGTGACTGCAGTTGTTTGTGAAGATTTAACTAGGCCAGAATCTTCCCGGCAGATCTAATGCTAGATCGAGTGGATCACTGACCCAGGACTTGTCCTATCTTTGAGGGGCTATCAGAATCATCATGCATGTCTGACCCGTCAACTTTCGTATTAATCTGGTACCACTCTGGGGCAGGGCAAAGGTCAACAACCCTACACAAATGATTGACATTGCATCCACAAGCCAAAGCTTTTGGGTCCAAACTGGAGAGATGAAAGCAGGCAACTGTGATTCAACCATGTTGCAAAAATATCAAATATTGGACCGCCCTTGTGAAAAAATCAAATGAGTGTGTGTGTGATTTGGATTTTAAACATAGCTTTAACCGTTTTTCAGTCATATTGCTACAATGTCTGCAGTGTGGCAGTCTACAGTGATGTCTAGCACTGGGGCATCATGCCGCAGACATGTAGCTTGATGTCCCACCCACTCACATTATCCTGACACCAGGTTGACCAGTCCTAACGTTAAACCTGTTAATGCTGAGTGCCTAGCAAGGCAGTTGTTAGTACCATTTTTGTAAGTCTTTGATATGACTCGGTCAGGGTTCAAACCTGCGACCACATGCATCCGAGGTGGATGTTCAAACCAGTTGGCCAAATCAAATGAAAGTCTGATTATTGGAAGAACCATTCCATATGAATGACTTGACCCTTTCTGGAGAGTGTCAGCCAGGACACTGAGTCTGCCATGAATGTGCCTGATTTATACATTTATATGGAGCTGATAACACCAACATAAAAAGCAAAAACCAGAAAAAAACCAGGTCAGGTGATATGGTGTAAAAACCCAAGTTAAGGAGGAAGGTCACCACAACAGAGTTGACTGACATAATCAAGACTGTTTTCCCAGCAAGTTGGTCTTTTACAAAGTGAAAGGCAATGATGACTGCCTTCATATCAAGAAGGTTGATGTGGACAGGCAGTTCCCTTGGTTCTCCATTCAGATGACCAGATCAAAGTCCAGCAAACAGGTGGGAACTCCAAATGTACTTATAGGCATTTGTACAGGTACTTCTTACGGTGGGGTGGGGGGATGTTCTCCAGAGGAATTCCAGTCTGGAGCCAACTGTGGTTGTGCCACTGACACAGGAATGATCGTACCTCATATTTGGTATTAATCTTTTGATACATTGCGCCATCAAGGTGATCTGTAATGAGTGCATAATATAATTTGCTGCTGACCTTTTGTACAAGGAAAAGCCTTGAATAAAACCCTGGAGATTTTTGTGGTTTCTCACAATCTCCACTGCCCTTTTGTTGATGAGCAACTGTATTTCCCATTGAAAAATATCCATAATAAGGGAGATGAAGAAAGAGATGAGGGTTGGATAAAAGAAATCTTAAGTTCCTCCAAAATTGCTTGGATCACCCATTCGTTTTGAAGAAATAGGTTGATCTAATGAGTCTGGAAATGCGGGAGTATGGTGCCCCCAGGCAGACTGCTGCAGGCATTTCTGCTGGTAGATCAGCATCAGGAGTTTGGAGGTTTTTTTGAAGGAGAAACTTAGTTACTTGCTCTCCCCCATTCCACATAAGATTAAGTTGTTGCCTCCAGACAGTTGGCTAAGATCTGAATTAAACCTGTGATATAAAAGATCCAATTTCCATTCCTCACCTATCGTCCCTCCACTGCAGCAGAGGCAGATTGTTCTTAAAAGACTGGGGATGGGCAGCAAGTTGAGCTGCCTACCTTCAAACATCTTCACTTCTGCCCCCAAAGAGTAATGTTAAGTAAAATGGGTCATCTGTAACGGGCATAATGTGGCTTAATGATTTGGAATGCAAAAATGTGTCACGTCATATCAGGTAGATTTTCCTATAATCAGTCAGCTGACAACGCCCTAGTAGATCTCTTTTACAGTAGACTCAACACTAAATTCAGTCCACTCCATGGTTGGATCTGAGTAAGACTGTTATTTGGAAATATCTTCGCACACATTGTGTAGTATCCTGTTCAGGATTTGCCTGAATATCTGGATAAACCATCCATCATGGCATAGATGATACAATGCCATAAATTTTATACAAGTCATGATAAGTTCGGGTAAGCCATGAACATACGGTAAGCCAGCTCCACCAAATGAATTTTGTCATACTGATATGGACAGATGGTTTACCAGGAGCATAGTCTGCATGGTTGCCAGCGATGTGGAGGGTAGTCTGATTGGACTTGGTACTGGCATACCATAGCCATGGCTGGATGAACATATTTGCCACAAAATCCATCATGGTTGATACGTACAGCTCTAGACCTGGTAAGATTGATAGATTTGTCACTAAGATCCCCACAGTTGTAGAGAGATGGCATGGCTAGATGGATGTATCTATCAGCAAGATCAATGGAATGAGATGGCTGGTCTGGATGAATAGCAGACATGGCTATGGATGTAGATACCATAGTAAAAGATGGATCCAATAGATCTGTAATGAAGAAAACATGGGCCTGGACTTACAGGTCAGAAGGCCACTCTCACACATGTGTTGTGCAAGGGGGTAGGTTTATGCCCAATGGGCTGCCTAAAATTGGGGGGGAGCACTCCCCTAATGTGTCAGAAGTACCCATGGAAATAAAAAGGGAATACAAGTGCAAAATCTGAATGGAAATTATTGTGTCAATGCATGCTAAATTATTGGTTAAAGCATGCATCAACCATAGCATGTTGTACCAAGCAGTCGAAATAGAGAGAAGTCCATGAATGTGACATATTCACAAAAATATTTTAAAAAATTGTTCAAAAAATTATGTACACCACCAAGAGAGGATTGATTAATACACAATATAAATTCAAAATTTCTGGACTGATGGTAAAACGCACATAAATACTGGCATGGATTTATGATTTCTTGTATGATGTTGGCTGTACAACAGTGAACCTTAAAAAAATTGCAAAACCCGCAGTCTGCAAGGGGAGGTAATGAATAAGAGTTAATGCCCTTTGTCTATCCCATATAGACGGAAGAGATAAAATTCATCTTTTTAGTACAGCTCAATTCAGGAGGTAGCAATCTGATATCCCAATGTCAGGAAACATATTCAAAGGAGAAATAAAGTTTTAATGAGTACAGGAAAAAATAGCCACATGTATACTGTTTAATGTACAAATACCGAACAAGGTAACTCTTAAGTTTAAACCAGGAAATAACAAAAGGAAGGAACTGGTTTTAGTTTCTTTTAATTTTCCAACTACTTTAACTGGCAAGTTATTAGCCTGTGCTTCGTGCACCTGTATAGCATGGGAGAAGTGGAATGCATGTTTGTTAAAGATGTGAAAATAGATTTTGTCTGCATCCTAAGCATCCACTTACCTCAATTGGTGCTGGTATATATGTATCTGAAATATAAAGAAAAAGATTAAAAATGTGTTTCAAATTCCCCAGCAATATAAACTGTCCCTTAGTAAACATCCTATTAGACCTACAGCTTGTTCTCTGGCAGTTTTTTGTATTTTATCACATAACTGGGGTTGCCACCAGAAATGTTAGCTAAATTATAAAAGTAGACAATAACTTGGTCTACTACATTAAAGTACACACTTATTTATTATGGACTGCCCATGCCATCCTGTAAATATGGACACTGGGGGAAAAAGATTAACTGTCCAGTACAAATGGTGAATGTGCACTAAATATGGTGCATGTTCTCATTAGCTTAGTGGACATACACACAATCTAGTGGACATACACACAATCTAGTGCACATACACACAATCTAGTGCACATACACACAATCTAGTGCACATACACACAATCTAGTGGAAGTTTTATGGCAGCCATAAGCTTAGTGGACATACACACAATCTAGTGGAAGTTTTATGGCAGCCATAAGCTTAGTGGACATACACACAATCTAGTGGAAGTTTTATGGCAGCCATAAGCTTAGTGGACATACACACAATCTAGTTGAAGTTTTATGGCAGCTATAAGCTTAGTGGACATACACACAATCTAGTGGAAGTTTTATAGCAGCCATAAGCTTAGTGGACATACACACAATCTAGTGGAAGTTTTATGGCAGCTATAAGCTTAGTGGACATGCACACAATCTAGTGGAAGTTTTATGGCAGCCATAAGCTTAGTGGACATACACACAATCTAGTGGAAGTTTTATGGCAGCTATAAGCTTTGTGGACATACACACAGTCTAGTGGAAGTTTTATGGCAGCTATAAGCTTAGTGGACATACACACAATCTAGTGGAAGTTTTATGGCAGCTATAAGCTTAGTGAACATACACACAGTCTAGTGGAAGTTTTATGGCAGCTATAAGCTTAGTGGACATACACACAATCTAGTGGAAGTTTTATGGCAGCCATAAGCTTAGTGGACATACACACAATCTAGTGGAAGTTTTATGGCAGCCATAAGCTTAGTGGACATACACACAATCTAGTGGAAGTTTTATGGCAGCCATAGCAGATTTTACGGCACCCCTCACAATTTTATTGCACTTGCTCTGCAAGTTGATACACTTAATAAAAACAGATAGGAGAAACCCAATGACCGACCCATGGCTGGTGTCATACCTTTACCTGTACAAACTATACCTTTATGTGGTATATATCAATGGCCTAGCTAGGAATACATACAAACATGCATAATGTAAACAAAATAGAAGGATTTTATATTTCTTAGATATCCTAACCACACCTGTCACAACAAAGCAGATATCAGCAAAATTGCCTAGCTACAATGCATATCCCTTTTAATCAACATGTAATAATGCCTAGCTAAAATGTGCATCTCTGTTAATTAAATATGTACCTAAAATAGCATAGACACATGTATGCAAAAAGTTACATACTGTTCTGCATCAAAACAGAAACTCTGATAATCTTTCTCAATAAAAGATATTTTATAGAAGTGCTTGTTGTACCAGTTAATTTTTAATAGTTTCCCTTTAAATTTCCATACCATTCCAAGACCATTTTTTTAATCAAAGTGTAAAAAGCAGTAAACAAATAAAAAAAAGCAGACATGTCAACACATTAAACTGTATGCACCATATAGACAACATGATGACTTACTGTATCACTGAAAAAGAAATGTGGATAATTAAAATTATGATACTGATTTACTGAACTTAACTGCAGTATCTGGAGGACATTCTTAGCAAATGGCAGTGGAAGTGAAACTTGTTTCAACCTTATAAACCAGTAGCCTCCTAGCTAGGATGGGGATTTAATATGTAAGAGTTGTTTCTCTTTGTCCATAAAATATAAGGGGCTGGATTCAGAGGTAGCAAAGATAGTTATACTAATGTAATGTGAACAAGTAATGTATTTGCCAGAGAAATGGTAATTTTGCAATATACATGTATAATGATATGTTATCTATAAAATATGTATGTAAACAATAATCCTTTACTATTCTCCATTTTCTTCTCTTTCCTTAACTTTCATTTAAATGTGACAACAATTTGTCTAGATATATATTTATTTTTATCTTCTGGTTAAGAATTGGACCAATATTTATGCATTACAACAATGTATCATCCATCTGTATGTCAATTAAACCTTCAAAAAATTAACTGCTGCTGCTATATGGAGAAATCTTGTCTCTCCTTCCCCAATCATCACTTACTAACTAGCCCCATGCTTTTTTTCTGTGCTGTGTATGTATGTACCTTCAAGGATTTAAGCTTCCATTATGACTGCCCGTTATTCTACTTCCGAGTCCACAGTTGTTCTTGTGACTTTAAACTTAGGTTTGGTTTCCAAAGATTAAATGCTGTTTTGGGTGATTTATTCTCATAATTTCACACTGCTGGCACAATTGCTAAACCATGTCAAAATACACATCTGCCAACCCTAAAGAGACATTCTCAGTAAGTCAGTCGAATTTTTTCAGTAAGTTGGACCAATTTCAACTTTCACTTTGACTGTCCTGGAAACCCATGCACATCAAAACTCCTAGATTCCATTCACGTTTTCAACCTCAAACAGTCAGTCAGCCAACCCACCCATAAACATGGTCACATTTTAGACTGGATTCTTTACAGACCTGATGATAATATTCTACATTCCTCCCTGGTGTCCCACGAACTTTCATCAGATCACCTCTGCATTATATGCCATCTTGACATATCAGTCCCAAACCCTCCACCTTTATTCGCTACTAAGAGAAACCTCCGTATGATAAACAGAACCCAACTAATGCATGACATCCAAGCAAACCTAACAACTAGCTTACCTCCTACAGCTGAACAACTCGATAACTGCCTGCGTTCATTGCTTGATAAACATGCCCCAGCAACCAAGTGCAGAGTTGCAATTCAGAAGTGTTCTCCATGGTATAGCAGTGTTAGGGACTAGCTTCGCACTACTAAAAGAGACCACCGTAAAGCTGTGAGGCTTTGGCTTTCCACCAGACTGACTATTCATAAGCAGATCTATGATGCCGCTAAAAAGAATGTCACAAACATAGTCCATGCAGCGAAATCAGCCCACTACAGTACTAAGATCACGGAAAGTTCCAGCTGCAAAGAGCTATTTCAGATTACTAACAAGCTATTGTCAAGGAACAAATGTACACCACTTCCAGCTACCTTCTCTCTAGTCGACCTTCCAGACCTGTTTGCAAATTTCTTCCGTGACAAAGTACAAACCATCAGAGATAAACTTGACAACACAATTTCAGTTGACTCGTCGTCACCATACAGTTGCGATACAGAATTTCAGCTGCAACCGTTAGCAGCATTTGAACCTGTCTCTATGGATTTAGTACGTACAATCGTGATGAAGAGTGCACCAAAGTCATGTGAACTTGATCCGATTCCGACGTCACTGCTGCTAGAGTGCTTAGATCCAATATTGCCTTCACTAACTGATGTTATTAATACCTCTCTCTCATCTGGGGAATTCCCATCATTTTACAAAACTGCCATTGTAAAGCCTCTGCTAAAGAAACCAACACTCGACCATAATGATTTAAAGAACTACCGCCCAGTTTCTAATCTCCAATTCATGTCAAAAATCTTAGAAAAATTTGTTCAATCCCAACTTGTATCTCATCTGAATTCAAACAGTCTTTTTAGCAATGTACAGTCTGCATATCGCCCTTGCCACAGTATTGAAACTACTCTTCTGAAAGTAGTCAATGACCTTCTCTCTGCTTTGGATAGCGGAAAGATTACAGTCCTCACCCTCCTTGACTTGTCTGCAGCATTTGACACTATAGACCATGATATATCACTTCACCGTCTCCAGCATGTATTTGGCATTCATGATATGGCCTTACTATGGTTCAAGTCTTACTTGGTCAACAGGACACAAATTGTGTCCGCAAATGGTAAACACTCCAGCCCATTGATCTATGCTGTGGTGTTCCACAGGGTCTATTCTTGGACCTGTTCTGTTCATTCTATACACTCAGCCACTCTCAAGTGTCATAAATCATCATCCAGTGTCTCACCAATTGTATGCTGATGACACCCAAATATACAAATCTGGCCATCCAACTGAAGTTGAAGCTACCATCCAAGGCATAGAGAGGTGCATTTCCGATGTGAAATCATGGATGACATGTAACAAGCTGCAGATGAACGATGATAAAACTGATTACAACACAAAGACTTTCTCATTCACATCCTTTACCTCAGACAATAAATATCATCAACACCAACATTAAATTCACACAGTCAGTACAAAACCTTGGTGTTACTCTTGACAGTACTCTCTCATTGCACCAACATGTCATGATCATATGCAAGGCTGCATATCTTGAGCTGAGATGCATCAGCTCCATTCGCAAGTATCTTTCAGTTGATGCCACTAAAGCACTTGTGTGTTCCTTGGTACTTTCAAGACTGGACTATTATAACTCAATTCTGTCTGGTTCGTCTCGATATCTACTCCAGAAACTTCAAAAAGTTCAAAACACAGCTTCTTGGATCATCCTTAGAGTACCACGATCAGAGCACGCCTCTTCCCTGCTCTCTACCCTACACTGGCTATCCATACGATCCAGAATTAAACACAAAATTTGTTCTCTGTGCTACGTTTCACTGACTGGCTCCAGTCCAACATACCTATCTGACCTCACCCATGTGTACACACCTGCAAGATACTTACGCTCCTCTTCTGACACTCGTATTCTCATTATTCCTACTATGAAAATGAAATCATATGGACAACGCTCTTTTGCATACCAGGGCCCAGCAATGTGGAATGAATTGCCCACTGCACTTTGACACAAAGACACAGTGATCTCATTCAAGAACGCTCTTAAAACTCACCTATTTCAACTGCAAGAACAGACTTAAAGACTAATAATGTATCCTTATAATGTATCCTTACCTTAAAGATTTACAGCATGTTTTCTGTTTCTAATTTCGTGGTGTTTGTTTTTATTTTTGTAATCATATCATTATATATGTTTGGGTTTTTTTTAAGTGTTGTCAAAAGTTGTAAAGCGCTTAGACCTTCTAAAGATTAGGCACTATACAAAGTCCTCATTATTATTATTATTATTATTTTCAGTAAGGTGTAAAAACTATTAAGTACTGGCAACAAGTAAAATTTTAATAACTGTTACAGTTCATATCCATGTTGTAACTTACAATATATAGCTACTGATGTGACTGGTACATGGTACTTTTGCACTTTCTAAGAAACTTCTGGTCAAACTCCATTTTGAAGCATTCTCCCCCCTTCACTTTTATGATTAGTATTGCTTCCAAGGTATCAAATGACACAGATGATCTGGATTTTGAGTGGTTTTTCGCAACAAATAAGAACACCCTCTCACATCCTGCATTTGAATGAGGAACAATAAGTACATTCTTCATGATGCTGGACAACAAGTTGTATCTGAACTGGCCATTAGCATCCTTGAGTTTACTAATAAGATCCCATTGCTTGTCAACTCGTTTAGTGTTTAAGATCTCAAGATTCAATTCATCTACTTGGTAATTCAAAAACTCTGCTTCCAAGTTGTCTCGCCGATTGGTTTCTTTGGGTTCCATACACATAAATCTTCATGGGAAATATATCACACTGCTAAAATCACTCATCATCCTTTTTGACACATCAGCAACTGCACTGTGTTTCAGATCTTAGAAGTTCATTACTCAAGGGAAACCTCTTAACAATGTAATCACAAACAGTTGTGTAATAGACCCTTACATCTTTATAGAATTGACAAAGGCTACTTTCATACAGCTTCCTTTCAGCCAAGTATTTTCTTGTTTCTGAACCTAATGTAAGTGTATCATCTGACTTTTGTTTCTTACAATCATGATATTCGATATCAGTAAGATCCTTGGCTTGTGAAATTTCTGTAGCCTTTACAAATCTGGTCAGTAACTGTTTTAATAATTCAAGCATGTTTTCTCTAAGTTTGTGGATCATAGGCTCCTCCTGTTGCATAATTAAGTTGTACTTGTTAAATAATGGAATTATGTGGTCTAGAAATAAGAAATAAATCTTCGCCCTCTGGGACTGCAAAGCATTACATACACTCATAGCCTTTTCCTCTCTGTAACTGATTTTTGTAGTGTCTTTCCAGTCATTTCTAACCAATGGTGTCTGACATCTAAACAGAGCCTTTTTATCAGATTTCTGTGATATAGCTTTCTCTAATGAACCTATCTTCGGTTTTATTTTCTCAGTCTTTCCTGCTGCGGCAGACTTGAGGGTAGTACTAGCCTGACTTCTAGATTTATCACAGCTCAAAGCTTTACTGCATGTACCTGCACTGTCGTTATTTCCTTCTTTATTACTAGATACATGTGGAACTTTATCCTTGGAACTAGACACCTTCTCTGACATCCTACTTTTGGCTTTAGCTCTTTTGCCTTTAACCTCTTGTTTCTTGGTTTCTTTATCAAAATATATTTGTAAGGGTTCCCACTGTTCCATCAGTCTCTTTATACCTTCACCAAGAGACAACCATCTTGTTACACAATGCTTCAATACTTTTCTCTGCTCTTTCCCACAAAGAGTCTGAAGATCTTTCAGTTCCATTTGTCTATTCACACTTTTATCCAAATAATATATGTCCACTAATAAGTCATCAAAACTAATAGGCAGCATATCAGCCCCCTTTTTAGCTGCTAAATGTATCAAATGGCATGAACATCCACTCAGATACACTGAGGGATTCACGATAGTTATATGTCCAAATACACCTTTATTGCAACCTGTCATCACTGAAGCATTATGATTCAAAGGCAATACAGTTATTTCAACTTGTGTTTCTCTTTTTCAAATCTTCATCCAATAATGTAAAAATATTTTCCCCAGTAGAGGCTCCATCACATGTTGGAACTGACAAAAGTGCTTCAGTTACAACCCCATCTGTGTTATCAAAATATCTAACAACAACTGGGTACAGCTTCTCAGAATCATTGCTACCATCAGTTGCTATACTGAAAGCATAGCTGCCAACCCCCGAGTACAAAAATACTGACTGCTTATGACAAAAATACTGATTTTCTGGAACAAATACTGATTTGTAAAATTTTAATGCATATGTAACTATTTACAACATATACAACCATCAGTAAAGTAGGGACAGTGCCTTACATAATAATTAATGTCAAAGATGCACGTGTTCCACACTTGCACCTGTTCCATTCGGGTGCCCATTCAGAAGGTACAAGAGTGCAACACACTCAGACATAGGATGTTTATAGGGAGCCTTTTCCACACCTTGTTTTTTTTTCCAATCATTATCGATTCTAATGTACCAACTTTCATTGATGATCTCAATTCTGTGTGATTTTCTTACTGAACTGTTTTTGTTCTAGCATACGAGTAATCCTTTGCGATTTTACTGTCTCGAAAACGTGTGCGAAATAAATCGTCAGCAACACTATTAACTGAAAGAGGAAGGTTCATTTCTAAAAAAAATTTAATAAACCGAATTTCGATCGAATTACATCAAGGTTCTCTCTGGTATTTATATATGTCCAAGTTCAGGCTGAGATGTGTATGATGAAGCAGCAAACTGATGTTTATTAGCTTTTTCGTGCTCTTGTATTTCATGTACGCCTCCATGCCCAATAGCGAAATCACATTACACAATTTGCAAAACATAAAGATTTCTCCTTTACTAGATGGTTTCACAAATCTAAACAAGATGGCACAATTGTCCTTCCAGTTCTGTTTTCTTGTCTTTCCTGGAAAAAATTCTGAATATTCTACTTTCCTATTCAACGTGATTAGAAGTTGAATATTACAAAGATGAGATACAGTTATAGCGGTAACTGTTTGCAAAATCCTATATGGCGGATAAAGACAGGCATGGCAGCCTCGATTTCGAATGGACCAATCGTATTTTATACATGCAACACATTTACTTTAAGAATGGAACTGGGTCCCGGTCAAAACGGAAATTTGCAAGGAATTTTGTTTAAAAATTTTTTTTACTGAAAAAACGGATTTTTAACAAAAACAACGTACACCCGTATTCAGGTCCAAAATACGGGACAAATACGGAAAAAATGGGACAGTTTTGGCAGCTATGCTGAAAGGTTGGGATGAAATATTTTTAACAATGCCTTCCTGTATTGACTTGCACTGTTGTAATACAATAGCAGTAATTTTTGTTCTGCCACACTGATAACTATTTGCTACTGACGATTTGGGAAATGTGTACTTGAATAGTTTAGAAGCATGGTCAGATGCAGCAATTGCAACATTATGCTCAACCAAAACGTTTGTAAAATATACTTTGGCCTTAATGACCTCCAATTCAGTTTCTGGCACTACAGGTCCAAATCCCATAGAGGTCAGCGACTTACAACTTGATTTCATTGCAACATATTCTGTATGTTTTTTGGAATTCACGTGGCGGCGACAGTCATCTCGCCTACCGTGGGAAATATTCAAGTCAACACAACATAACATGTAATAAATGTAATGGTCACCTTTTTTACTTTTTTCTAAGCATGACCAAGTATCTGAGTAATCTCTTTCATACTTTTGCAACCACTGTTTCAGCTTTTTAGAAGGCTGGTTGTCCTCTCCACCTTTGATGCATTTTCGTTTGAAAGACATTTTCTGATGACTGGATGACAAAACGAAAAACGAAATCTAGATCAGATGCGCGCTTCTCACGAACAAAATAGGCAGGTTTAAAGCATCTGAGGCACCAATGTATAGTCTGGTTCCCTACCAAAATCCACTCAGTCTAAGATGAAACTCCTAATCCGAACACCGAGTCTAATACGAAAATCCGGATCCGGAACGAACCAGTACCAAAAATATCCGGAACAGAAGGAAAAACAATCATATTTCCGTACTTTTTGCTATCGTTCCGTAAGTCCGTAATTTTAGTGTTTTTTCGTAAGACTTACAGCAAAATCGTAAGAGTTGGCAGGTCTGCATTTGTCATGTGGACTAACAGAATGTACTATACTAAATAAAACTTTATTTGCTGTATCTGTCATGACAACTAAAAGAATGTACTGTACTAAATAAAGCTTTATTTGCTGTATTGGTCATGTGGACTAAAAGAATGTACTGTACTAAATTAAGCTTTATTTGCTGTATCTGTCATGTGGACTAAAAGAATGCACTGTACTAAATAATGTTTTCTGTCCATTAACTGAAAATAATACATACAAGTTTATCTCCAACCAAAAGTATTTAAGTGATCTTACATTTTCATCACTTTCTGCAATACATTTGGTAATATTATACTTGTCGGATAATCAAACCAAAAATCACAAATACATTGAGCTGTTGGCAAAAGACAGCAACGTATGTTTAGTAGAGTCTGAGTACCAACAGTAGGTCTATGTTAAAGATAAACACATGTCTAGTTCTTGAGAAATATGTGTTGCATGGATATGTATGCTTGGTAAAAATGTTCTACACAAAGGATGAACTAGAGGTTGTATTTTGGACAAAACTATGTATATTTTATTGTGTGGGAACATGTTAAGAAAACAACTGACTATGGATACGGCCAAAAATAAATCACAGTGTTTCTCACATTATTTCTTTTAATAACTGAATAAGTAGTCAAAAGCAGTAATGTTACGTATAGATTCAATGTCTTTTCATATGAAGCCACTAATACGTACATTGGGTGGTTTCTATTACTTTTTGCTTTTGAAGAGCTGAATATCAATCTCTGTCTCTCACAATTCTTAAAATCACTAACGTGGAACATTTCACATTATGTGAAGCACTTAAATATTCTCCTGGGATTCTGTGCTAAGAAATGTATCTTCCATCTATCACTATATCCATGTCAATGTGTTAAATGGGCAAGTGTCTGAATATAAAACCACAACAGCTTAAAAAAAGACATTGTGCTTTGTCTACAATAGCTAAACCAACAGTAAGTTCCATGCAATATAGCCGACGTTGACTATTATGTAATTACACTGATGCTACTTTCCCATTAGGGCAATGAAACTCATTCTGTCAGCTATGAGCCATGACTGGGACATGCACGACAACCTCTGTATCTTGTTTGTGATGAACAAGAGCATATATTGATTTCCACCACAGAAATGTTGATATTTCCATAATCCACAATATGTATACTGCATGTACAAATGTACTAAATGTAGTGATGTCTAACTGGAGAACCAACAACAGCCATGGGCTACCCATTTAAAATTGTGTGAATTCTTCAGTTGTGTTATCCGGACAGAAAAATGGCACCATGCAAACTCTGGCAATCCCAAGAGTCGTACAGTGACATACATCTCAAGATAATATCAACTACAGACTGAGTAATCAGTGATCAAGAACCTCTCAGTAACTTCAGTTCAAATAAAATTTTGCATTTGAATTTATAACTATTTACATATCATTTTTTTCAGTGATCACATAAAAGTGTAAGCTTTAATGTTTTCTTAATAGTCAGTTTTGATAAATAAATGCTGCATATCCCTGTTGATTTTTCTTGTTTGTTATTGATGTGGTTTTGTTTTTAATTACCATGTAGTCTGGTAGTAATTTAAGATTCTTTTTGAGAATTTATGACTATTAATTACTACTGTAACAATACTAATTCCACGAAGTCAAGAATGTAATGATTAAACACACCTTTTAATCTTAAGAGCAGTTCAGACTCTGAAAAGTTTACCAAATCAGGTCAAGCTTTCAACAAACTGCTCAATCTTGAATATGTACTCGACTAATTTTTTTATTTGCTGTCATCTGGAAATTGTAAAAATATACTGCAAATAGATAAGATTTCAAAACAATTGTCTATGCATATCCAGTTGATAATATTTAATGATGACTGAAAAATACGAGTTAAATAGATGAGTACATATTCAAATTGAGATGTCTCGTGAAAGCTATGCATGTTTCACTGATGCAGGAAAAGTCTTGAGAACAGCCCTTAAAATATTCTTCCATGCATTCTCCCTTTTCATTGGCGGTCCTGACCCTTACCCTTAAGGGCAAGGGTGTATGTGTGGGAAAAATACAGAAAAACATGTTTACTCAGGTCCTTTAAGGCCACTATCTGCACCATCAAGGGACTTACTGGACACGGGATTTGAGAGTGTATCTGAATCAAAAAGATTAATTTTCCTTCAAGGATGAGTGGGTTGAACCCATAATGACTACATAGTATGCACGATATGGATGCCCTGCTGTTCACCTCTTTTGTAAGATGTAGAATCTTTCTGGCAGGATGGTGCAGGAAGTGACTATTTGTCAAGCTTGTGACCAACAAAGTGACTGAATATTCTGAGAAAAGCATGCTAAAAAGCATTATATAAACCAATCACGTGCAACCCATGACCTGCAGGTCATATGCAGCCCACAACCAGTTTTATCCGCTTATTTAGATAAAAGGGTGTAGCTTTGAAAATTATGTACCTGGCCCTAGCTCTGAAGGAGGATGTTGATGCCTGATTAAACACTAGATGCTTTTTATCCACATTTTGTCAGAAACAATGCAAGATTCAAGGGTTATCTTGAAACTTGTAAATTCAGATCTTTGTCAACAACAGATACTTGAGAACAATCCTCACTTCACAATACTTTTGTATCACTATTTGCGTTTTCAAGAAATATGAAATTTTCATCTGTTTTGAATTCATGAAATGAGAGGGCATCTTATTATTTCCAAAGACAAATTAATGTTTATTGGTTCTCTATGTCAATGAAAATCATTTAGTAATCAAAAAAAGATGATGAAAAGAACAAAATATGCGGCATACCATTTATTTCTGCAGAGTATCGTATCTTCTGTATGAACATTTTTATCTGGAATAGAAGAAATAAAAATGCAGCTTGTTGGTAAATGCACAAAGGATTGTGGAGACATGTAAAAAAAAAGAAGACTGAATCTTCTATGTCAACCTATCCCACCAAAATGTCTGTTAGGGGACAATGATTTGTCAAAGATCTTGTAAGCTTATTATCCTATCCCACCAAAATGTCTGTTAGGGGACAATGATTTGTCAAAGATCTTGTAAGCTTATTATCCTATCCCACCAAAATGTCTGTTAGGGGACAATGATTTGTCAAAGATCTTGTAAGCTTATTATCCTATCCCACCAAAATGTCTGTTAGGGGACAATGATTTGTCAAAGATCTTGTAAGCTTATTATCCTATCCCACCAAAATGTCTGTTAGGGGACAATGATTTGTCAAAGATCTTGTAAGCTTATTATCCTATCCCACCAAAATGTCTGTTAGGGGACAATGATTTGTCAAAGATCTTGTAAGCTTATTATTTAGAAAGTATACAGATCAGTGATGAGCATCGTGAGTTTTGTTCCTGAAGCAAATGTGCGAATGATATATGGATTAACATACAAAATGGATAAAACACAAAAATACTTAAACTTTAAGAACAATGGATAGCAAAAAGGCATCTTTATACATTTTTCAATGCTGGATTATATTTTATATTTTATATATGTTTATGTTTTCACAGATGAATGTGCATGTGTTCCAGGCTTGATACCTTGACTTTTAAAATCACTTAATTATTTAGTGTCAATCCAGATTCTTCACATCATGTTGTATATACTGTATATATTGTACATAACAGATAGAAGACCTCAAGGTAGATTAGTTCTGTAACTAACTAAGTCACCTTCTCTAAATAAAGTCTTTACTATTATTATTAATATTATTATTATTATTATTATTACCATAAGTCTAATATGCATACCAAAATTCAAAGGTATATTAAATCATTTGGGAGTCACAGAAAGAAATATGTGAGTAATGGATGGATGAACGGCTTGGCTAGTTGGTCAATTTTAGCAGAACTTTAAACGCATTACTGACTACATCATGCCTAGGAGTTAAGTTCCTATCCCATACACACACTGATGTAGCCAAACCAGGCTGGTCTGGTATTGAAACCAAGTCACATGTCCAACTGAGCTATGTGTCAAATAAAAAAAAACAGATGGATTAATTTTAGACCGCTAACAAAATTGCTCATTAGTCAATTAATCCACCCATTTTGTACTGCATGCATTGCTGAACCATAAAAATAGTCACGTGGTGAGATATTCATCACATAAGTCACATGACACCTGCAGAGGCTTCAGTCACGTGTCCAAAACAACAATTTTTTCAAATGAGTGAAGCTGCATCTGATTCATTCCTAGATATTGATGGAACAGCTGCTTATGACACTCACTAAATTCAGAATTGTGATAGGTGGTAGGGTTTACAAATTAACATCCGACTTAATATGGAAATAAGAAATGTCTCAACGACTCAAGAAATGACTGAAAGAGCCATAAGAAATATTGGTTTCTCAAAACAATCATTATCTTAACTCATGTGTTGCAGATAAAACTGTCTACAATAAATGGCAAAGTTTTATGAATGGGTGAAATCAGACCCCAAATGACTCAACATACCAATACAGGTTTGAGGGATGATAAACTGGATTACTACACCATTACTTTGATGAGTACGTTCAAGAATTCCTAATCATGAACCTTTTCCAAAATTTTAATCATATAAACTGCAAAGAAAACTAAACTCTACGTTTTGATTTTCACATCAGTGCAACAGAAATTTGGTCTGGTTATTAATTTCATTGCATTTGTCATTACATTGATAGACTGGAAAGGAAAATAACAATATTTCTCCTGGTTGATTTTCGGGCCAAACAGACATTTTCATGCCTGAATTCCAGATCTACCAAAAAAGCTTTCATGCCTGTCCTATATGCGTACTAATCTTCATGGAGATGGTTTGGGAGTTTTGCCTTGTAAACATGAACGTAGATGACAAAACAAATGTAGAAAAAAATAATTTAAATATTGAAAATGCAGGATTGTAGAAAGCAAATGGCACATCTACACCATTAGTGTAGTGTGCGTAACAAATTTCACACATCTATACAAACCTGTCATGCAGTTTTGCCATGGAATCAAAAGTGTGGATAATGAATGGATGGACAGATAAAGGGACAAAATCCTATATTAATATTCCAAATGAAGAGCAGTGAATACCAATATACAATCTGAACCACTAACTGACATATTGATATGTACTGGTAGACAACCATATTGCAATTCATACTGGTACTAATTCTTCTGTATCAGTATTTTAACCCTGCCTATTAGACTAATTGTGGAACTATTTCTATTTACTCAAAATATTACTAGGTATTATGAGAGAACACCACAACCAGTTGAATACTCTATGTATTCACTTATAAGTTGAGGCCAACTGCAAACAACATAGATCTTGATCAGCCATAGGATAATCTGCCTGCTGATCAGGGTTTATGATGTTTCTTAAACTGATTATTCCTGATAAACTGCACAGACCCAGAACTGCTGGCACATTAAGTGACAGAAAATCTGGAAGTTTACAGTTTACAGTTGGTCTACCTTATAAGCAAGTATATACAATCTAATCTTTTGCGGCAGCTAATGGTCTATTACTTTTGTAAAAAGCCTGAACCAGATCTTGAAACTCAATAGAAGACAACAGTCACTCTGGCTTGTTATGCAAGGAAGTTGGTGAAAGCAAATTTTTAAGTAAATTATGTTACTCATACTTCGTGAATACTTACCCAATCACATTATGTTAGGAATATTAGCATGCTACCTTGCGAATCCAGCTCTACTAAAAATGAAAATCCTCTTTTCCTGTCTAGTTCAAAAAGACAAAGACCTATAACTCTTACCCTTTACCTCCCCTTGGCACTGGCAGGTGTCACTAGTTTTTAGCTGAGCGATATTCTAATGTGGATGCTCACATGGCGCGGTAGTTGGAAGGGTTTTTAAATAATCTGATGCAGTAAGTATTCTTGAAGAAACATAATTTACTTAAAACTTTGCTTTCTCTTTGAATACGTTCCCCAACCACATTACATTAAGAGATTAAGTCCAAAGGAGGAGGGGATGCTGAGCATACAAACTCTACTTTGGGTATCATTCTAGGGAAGAATGGCTGGATTCTTATTGTAAATGATAACCTGTTCTCCTAATTGGGCCACTTAGGCCACCAGAACGGTCCCAGTGTTTATTGATGGCTTTGCAAGCTAATTCAGGTCATAAGAGGAGCAAATTGGAATCTCCTTATTGTACAATTGTTTGTTTACATTGGAACAAATCAACATGTGAGAGAAGTGACACCATTTGGCAATCATTTGCACAACATAAAGTCAAAAATTAGAAACTCTTGACTTCTTAGCTTAAAAATATGTCTACAAGTTTCACTTTCAGACCAATGAAAGATATGTATTTTATAATGGTGTGCAATTACAAAGTCTAAAATTCCTGTAAGGCATTTTTAATAAATTTCTCTATGAAACTAAACTGGAACTTGGTCAAATTATTTGACAGAATAAACTGGCGAGTTCTGTCAAACAAATGACATGATGTATTTTGTAAAAATGTGATGCACCCAAAGACTTCATTTCATTTTATGCCAAACTAAAACATGCATATTTTACACCAATTCAGGCACAACGGAGAACCCCGCAACAGGATCATTATGCAAACATGTATTATTCATTATGTTCTACAGACTGGTCCATTTACAATATGTTGTTGTTGTTGTTGTTGTAGGGTTTAACGCCATTTTTCAGCACACAATAGGCTATACATGGCGGCCAGTATTAATGGTGGAGGAAGAACCCGGGAAAACCCCGGAAAGAACCACCGACCCACGAGAAGCTACTGGCAAGCTTTCTCACATACCCACATTGCATTTACAATATGAAAAGAATAATGCAGTTCAGAACTAGACATTTTTTCATTAAACATAAATACCTCCTCACAGTGACTAAACAAAAAACATAACGTAACCAAAAGACATGGTTATACACTATATGCCAAGCCCACATTACCTCTGATTCAGACTTGTGAGGAAGATACTTCTGGATGTTTTTTATATCATCAGGAGAAAATCTGGAAAAAAAGTCATCATATATTTGTTTAAAATATTTTATAAGATGTCCATTTTCTATAATTTTAGAGTCACAGTACCTACTATCCATGTCAAGTTAAGCTACTGTGGCCTATTTTGTCTGAAGCGAGTCTTTTGCAACAGTCAAATGTTTTATTTACTCAAGTTTTCTCCAGACCCCTCACACCCTGTATGCCTGTTGAGATCCAACTATTAGCACATACTGCACAAACTGGATGAAATTTATTAATTTTTTTTTGTTTTTAAACTTACTACCTGCAATTTCTTTGCATTTAAAGTGACTGGCTTTCTTTATGTCAATACTGTACCATCTTAGTCATGGTGACTTAGTTGCTTGTTGCTTATCACCGTTTCTCACTTCTATTTTGACAAGCAAATCAGTTTGTTCTCAAAACAGCGAACTGTAACAGACCATTCCACCAGCTTTAGAGAAGTCACTTAAAAGTCTGTTAAGTAAATTAGACTCCTCCAACATTGCAGTAATCATCTGGAGGAAGCTAGTCACAATTAACAAGAAGTAGGTTTCCAATCTGTAAATCTTAAATGGCATGAGATTAACATTAAAAAAGTCTTACAATTCAAAGGGAAATTGATATCATAATGTTTATATGAAGACATGAAAGACTGATTTAACACAAAAGAACCTGGAATAATTCCAACAATAAAATCTTGGAACACTCATCCACAGAATTAAAAATTTCATATCATGAAATGAGTACTTTTTAGAATTTTCAACACATCTGCTTCTAATTATCTAACCTCCTATTTTTTCTTCTCTACTTTTCACTGCAATTACCTTCATATGTCTCTTTACAGTGGAATAAAAATTTAATATTTTGTCTAGTGTAAACCATAATTAGCTGCAAACCTTTGTGCTGCTTTTGTAGAAGTTTTGCTTTCTTGTAGTTATTTTTGTTTTACCTTTTGTAGTTATTTTTGTGTTGCATTCAGAATTGGGTTAAACTACAAAGTAATTAGTGTAACTGAGTAATTATTTACAATTACACTGTAACTGTAATTGTAACTGAAATTAAACATCACCGATAATGTGCAATTGTAATTGTAACTGAAGGTCTATATTTGCATAATTGCTCAATTACAGGTCAATTACAAAAGCAAAGATAATATTATATATTATAATTACACCATATTGATGATGTTCAATTGCAAATTAATACAGAATAAGCAATAAAGCTAAGTTTTTGATAAGAAAACTGCATATGTAAATGATTTTACTTAGTATTCTGTGGGATTCAGACTAGGGTTCATTTATAATTTAATTGGTGCCATTAAGTAATTAATTACAATTACACTCTATTTGTAATTGTAACTGTAATTGAACATCACCAATACAGTATAATTGTAACTGAACAGTCATAACTTTCAGGAATTGAAACTATAATCGTGATTGACATCTGCAAGCACATCATAACTGTAACTGTAACTGACGAAAGTAATCGAACCCAAGTCTGATTGCATTTTTAATGTTGCTTTTGTACCGCCTTTTTTTGTATTGTCTTTTATATAACTGTTGCTGTGTTCTTATAAAACATAGCTCTGTTTAGAACCAGAGACTGAGGATCTGCAGCAGACACGTTTCTGTTTGTTCATCTAACATAACAAAAATTTTGGTTGCATTATAATAATTCGTTTCACTGGTGTTTTCAGAACGTGCTCAAAAATCACATGGTAGCTACAGTTACTTACACATCAAGTTAAATTTATATTATGTTTTAAAGGATAGAAATGTTTTGTAGCATATTTACCAAACAGACCCAAGTAAGCAACCAGGATTCTGATCACTATTAAAAACCACATTCCCTTCACAATAAAGTAGAATTAAGTAGATTATTATAAAAAACATGATTCAGTTCAAAAATAGTACAGTCATCAAAAGTGTCATTTAGCATTTCATACCAGACAACATTACTCAAGACTGGCAGATGAATCTTGGCTCGGTGTTCAATTTAAGCAATTCAAAGTATAAAAGGTGAGTATCAATCATTACCAGTAAAATACAAATGTTCTAATTATGGAAAGATTCTGCTGCTATAAAATGAAGGATTTTGGCTGCTTGCTTGTCAACTCTTCAACAATGCACATACATTAGAAAATCAGAATAACTTTTCATACTTAAAATACAAATAAAGTCAATGGCAAGCTTTTTATGATAATTTCTGGTAAGGAAAAATTGTAAAACCATTGTTCTGGTCAAGGAATATGTTTCGGATATAAACTGATTGAGCAAAACACTGGCGAGAGAGATTTACTAACCTTTTCATCGAGATAATTCAAATAAAAAAATTGGAGACCATCAACATAAATTGGGACTTCAGGCAGCCCTAATTAACTACACAAAATCATTCCTGATATAAAGAAAAGAAATTAATCACTTTCATCGAATTTTTAGCAATACTGTGGCTTTATCTATCAGGTCAATTCACACCTCTTTCTAAAAATAGATGCATCTGCATACTGGCTCTTTCAATTCGGTTAGAAAGAAGTTTTTAATTCATTCAGTTATCTAAGAATAGTTATGGTAATGTTAAATTGACATATTCGTACGAAAATGCAATATATACTGTATAAACTCAGTTTCCAAAAGTGTTAGGGAATGTTATCATTCTCCAAACAGAAATTAATAGAAAGTAATCATATTAGAAAATATACATTCATTTCTGCAATATAAATATTCAGTAAATTCCGATATTAAAGAAAATAAAAGCCAAAGATATACTGTATATTGTACATAGGGATATAGGGCCTCCATAATGCTATTTCTGTACATTTGTAATACTTTATATTTTTACTGTAACAGAAATGGTCATCCGTTTCTCATCTTAATTCTGTTTATTTGAATCTGTTTGTTACTGGGATTTTAATGTTGCCCCTATGAATATTCTTAAATCTTAACAGTAAATTCTATTTGATCAATATTATTATTTAATACAAATTGCTGAGTTGTTGTTGTTGTTGTTGTTGTTGTTTTTGTAGGGCTTAATGCCATTTTTCAGCATACGATAGGCTATACATGGCGGCCAGTATTTATGGTGTAGGAAGAAACCAGGAAATCCCCCGAAAGAACCACCGACCCACGAGAAGCTACTGGCAAGCTTTCTCACATATCCACATTCGCCGAATCCGAGACTCGAACCCACGCAGACAGAGGTGAGATGGCAGTGATCCGTAACGGAGAGCGCTTTAGACCACTCGGCCACTTGAGGCCCCAAATTGCTGAGACTGTTGGATATAATTACTTGTAATGAAATAGAGGAAATGTAAGAAGAGAATATGTGAATTCTGTTATATTATTTATTGACATTTGAAGACTAGAATAAATCCTCTATTGTTCTCATTCAGATTTTATGTTTTGTCTGTATACTTAGATAATAATTCCTCATATACAAATAGCTAATATAAGTAGCCATTATTTCTACGGAGATTTTGTCTGTTAGCAGACAACTTTCTATATACTACTGTTACATGTAGGCATGTACAAAGGTAACAAGAGAAAAGAGTGAATCCAACAAGCTTTGTAAATTTTAACAAAATAATTTATTTCCCTAGAAAACAATGTAAAAATTGGAAATAGGACTTATGGTTTGTGAATATAATCCAAAATTTAATCCTAAGATTGAAAAAATATAAGTCCTATCACTAAACAGTTCTAATTGAATCTGGGTTTGAATCTCGATGAAATTCCAATATGGAGGCGATGACGTCAGATAATGTCTGTCCTGATGGTAACAGACCCTCGACTGAATCACAGTTTATGTTTCTGTATAGAATTCCAGAATAAATTTCCACTGAATTTCTTCGTCCCTGAAAAGTACACTTGTTTAGTTTTCTAGAGAATAAATTATTAAATCCAAAAAAATAGATGAACTTCAAAAACAAACTGGCAACAAGAATTGAAACCTCTTGAGCCCTCAAGGTTTAAAATACAACTGACAAAATCTACTAGAGAGGGTCTGTTTAAAGCCGCGATTTTAGATCACATGGTGTCTCACATGACAGGCTACATGATTTCTAGTTTGAACATCACAATAAAAAAAAAATGCCATTTATCACGTATGCAAGAATAGCCCTATCTAAGAATCAAATTCTCGCACTGTAAATGAATTTAAAAATAAAACCGTTTACAACAGAGCTAACACATAGATTGTAAAAGACCTTGGCAATAGCCAATCATTTTCACTCGATGTTTACAAAAACTGTGAGCTAAAAATAGTGCTAAAGAAATCTTATAATCTAATTGGGTCAAGCCAATTTTCGGAAAAGAGATTCAAATCCAATGAAAATTATCATTACAATAAAATGTAAAGAAACAAAATAAAATAAAAAACAATTTTAAAACTAACACACAAGTAATTTAATTACATATTCATAACACTACCAGTACATTATAATATTGCAACCAATGCAAGGTCTCAATTTATGGATTGCTGAAGTGCAGAAACAGGAAGTAATTCTCAACTGTAAGTGAGCTTGCACTGAAAATTAAATACTATTTCCAATACTTTTCTATGGACTGATCTTTATTTGAGATTGATAGTCAATAAGGAATAGTGCAAGAAAATGCAAACAAAACTTATACACTTTTTAAGGGATTCTGGATTGCCTTCAACATTTCACAAGTGAACATCACAACACAGAGACTGACCAGTCAGTGTGTTTTGCCATGACAGACCTATTTCATAGTTAGAAGAGCTCTGAAAAAACATGGAACAAATATTTCAGTTTGAAAAACTAGCCCTGCAAGAAAAATGCAGTTAATATCGCCCAATCGTTCAAATTTTTCTTCTATTTTTAGTGCCAACAATAGATCAGGATCCTTACGTCTCCAATGCTTCAAGCAGCTTAGCTTTGTCCTTAGCGTGCCATGCATGTACTGCGGGCCGTGACTTTGCCTTCGTGATTGTTTTACCAACGTCATCTGAATTTCCATGCTGAGCCATGCTTCCAGTCTGATAAAAAGCAGCTGAAAATAAAAAAAATTACTGTTGCACAATTGTTACTATCAAAACCTAGTGATATTAGTTTGTCTTTCTTCTGTTTTAACACAAAGATAGCCTTAATGTTTGACAGCTATACTTGTTTTTAACAAGAATCAAATCTTTGCAAATGCCTGCATGTGTTAGTATTAAACTATGTGTTCAGAAGGTACCGTAACTGCCAAAAGTTAGTTTTCCTCACAAACTATTAGTATCTTCCTTTTCTCTTCATCTGTGGCACCATTTTGCATGATTTTATGAACTAATAGACTGGTTTCTTCTTATATACATTTTTTTTACATTGAATAATAGTTTTTCGAATCCTCAACCTTTTCCTTAAAAAAAAACAAGGGTCTTAGAAAGCTCCTGTTCTAAATTTCCACCCCCCAAATTTTGATTTTCCTGAATTTCATCATATTTTGGAATGAGTAATTTTCAAAAAAAGTCCAAATGGGTAATTTTCCCCAAATAAATCCACAAAATCTGGAATAGTAGACATCTCAGTTTACTTTTATGGAGATTTTATTTATATGGAAATATGTCTGACAAGAAAGTTTTGTGCAGTGCAGTATTTTGACCTCTTAAGTACTATTGGATTACAGATGTAAAAGGGGCCCCAGGTAGCTGAGGGGTCGAAAGTGCTTGCTTTTACCAATCACTTCCATCTCACCTCTGTCCATGTGGGTTCAAGTCTTGCACTAAACATTGTGGGTACATGAGAAAGCTTCTCAGTAGCTTCAAGTGTGTTAGTGGTTCTTAAAGGGGCTTTTCCCAAGTTATTCCTCCACCAAATATAATGGCCACCATGCATAGCCTATCATGTGCTGAAAAATGGCATTAAACCCATTAGAACTGTCCATTTCAGTAAAAATTATCTCCTCTGTGTCGAATATTTGGAATGTCCAGTTTTAATATTTATTAAAAAATCTGAATATAAAGTAAGAACTCAAAAGAGAAGTAACTCAAAAATTTAAAGAATGAGATTATGAAAGATGGTGAACTACATTATACATGTTGCTTACAAACACACTTGTCCATGCAAATATGGTGACAGCATTACTAAAGAAACTCCTGTTTGATTTGAAACACAAAGATGATGACAGTGTTTGTGACCCCCTGGCAATAGAATGTATAAATTGATGAATGAAAGGACTAAGTTCAGTCCATTTTTTTTATTGATTGGTACCAACAGGATGGTGTCTGAATACTACATAGTAAGACTACAGTAGTTACAACATAGTAAGCCTGGGTGGTCCGATATATGGCCCACAAAACTTTCATAACTTGCAATGACTGGTAGTGAACACAGGTGCTCGAGGTGAGCTTAATATTTTTTCTTTTAAAAATCAAAATACGTGAAGAAAAAAAAAATCATTGCGAGTGAAAAAATTACCCAAGATTGCCCCCATGACCCGTTTGGGCATAGGACATTGTCTATCATACTATAACACAGACCTATGTCAGAACGGGTCATGGGTAGACCAACAACTAAGTCTCTGCTTCTTTTTTTTCTGCTGTCAGAAAAAAAAAAAAAAAAAAA
>JAECUM010012528.1:0-12254 GCA_016617855.1 Megalonaias nervosa | reverse complement strand
GCTATACCATTCAAATGAACGCAATGCCATTCACCTTCAGGCGCGTGGAAATTAATGTGGAATAGAAACTAAGCCAACTGACGCACCAACAAGAGGTAATTAAAATATTTTAATATATTTGCAGTTGATCTAAGTCATTATTCTCCTTTAGCAACAGTAAATCCGACCCACAAACTCTCTCTCTCTCTCTCTCTCTCTCTCTCTCTCTCTCTCTCTCTCTCTCTCTCTCTCTCTCTCGTCAGTTTGACTTTAAAACTCTGTCTCTGTCTGTCTGTCTGTCTGTCTCTCTCTCTCATCCTTTGATCGGTCTGACTTAACTTTTACCATCATTCATAAGTCCAGAGATATCGTCGGAAAATCCTCTACGTTCGCCATTTCATAGATGTTAGCCCGTATCCTGCTACGATGGTCAAGAGAGAGAGAGAGAGAGAGAGAGAGAGAGAGAGAGAGAGAGAGAGAGAGCTTTGGACATTTTCATATTTAAATAATAATGATCGATTTTTTAGAACATTATGGTATGTTTAAGAAAAAACAAAAACAAAACAAAAAACATAACATTAAATATATCACAGTATGTGTACCACGTAACTGAGGAACTTACTGGTTTGCAACATTGTATCACTGATAAACACTGTTGATAAATCCCAAGGAAAATGCACACGTATCGTTACTACGAACCATATTCTTGCAGGTTACTTGGTGTAATTTCTCTTTCAAGGTTTTAATCCAGACCAAATTCCTTTTATCTCTCATTCCACATTTCTGCACAGTTTGTCCGTTATGCTTGAGAGGGGAGGGGAGAACAGAAAGCAGAAAGGATTGTGATGAAAATGTGTACCATATTAAATTAATTTAGAAAACGGGGATTATTAACACTTTTCATCATTATTTTTCATACGTCACTAGTGACTAATTTGTGGAAATTGATCTTTGATCTAGAATCAACTGCAGACGCTCGCGAGAATGTTTATATATGCGTATTATTGCGCCATGGGCGGATCACAATTTGATATACCAATAGTATTGATATATCAAATTGCTTTATACCAACACTTTAAAGGCATGTTATTTTTTAATGTATGTGGTATATATATATATATATATATATATATATATATATATATATATATATATATATATATATTAAAAATAACATTGCTTTTAATGTGTTGGTATAAAGCAATTTGATACGCCAATACTATTGGTATATCAAATTGTGACCCGCCCATGGCAATAATACGCATATGTAAACATTCTTGCAAATGAGTGCTGTCGATTCTAGGTCTATAGATCAATCATGAATTTCCACTCATTAATCATTTTTGAAAATAGCGATAAAAGGTATTAATAATTCCGGTTTTCTTAATTAAATAATGGTAGACAATTTCTTTGCAATCCTTTCTGCTTTCGGTCCCCCCCTCCCCTCTCATGCATAAGGGACAATATACGCATAAATCTGAAGTGATAGAGAAAAAGAATTTGGGCTGGATGAAAACCTTGAAAGTGAACTTACACCAAGTAACCTACAAGAATATGATATAACTTAACGGTATGTGTACACTTTCCTTAGAATTTATCTGGTGTTTATATAATCAATGATACAAAATTGTAATAGCCGGTTACGTGGCACACATACTCTACTGTATTTAATGCTTTGTTGTTGTTCTTGTTTTTTTTTTTTTTAAAACCTATTATAATGTTCCAAAACGATTATTATTATTTAAATATGAAACTGTTCAAAGGCCGCCCTCCCCCACTTCCCATCTTCCCCTCCCTCCTCCCTCTCTCTCTCTCTCTCCTCCCATCGTGGCAAGTTACGGGCGAACATCCATGAAAACACGAGCGTAGAGGATTGTCTCTTGTGACACACGACGATGTCTAATGTCTTACGAATGATGGTGAAAGTTAAGTCAAACCGACCAGAGAGAGAGAGAGAGAGAGAGAGAGAGAGAGAGAGAGAATTAGTTCTGGTTGGTTCGTCATTTTGCTTAGTTTCTATTACACACTAATTTCCATACGCCGGTTCGTTAATGACCAAGCGTTCAGTGTTCAAGAAGTTAACCGTATATTTTGGTGATCTACATTCTTCATTAAAACCATCTTTCATGTTTAAATCATAAGTGTTTCTTATATTGATTTAATCAGTGTGAATAAAAATAGAAACTAAAAAAGATCAATTTATCAATATGCAAAGGTGATTGTGAATAGCTACAAAATGCACAGAACTTTCGTTTTGTAGCGGACACACTCGGCAGGGATGTGAAGAGTTCATTCACTCGGTCAATACACAGTTGCCTGTAGTCAGTCTTAACTCCGTTCACAGGGCAAATATGTGTACTTGTATGTGACATAAATAATATATAGGTATAATATGTACGCTGTATCAGTGGTATACTACTTTTTGTATAAATGTTTCATTAAAAGGAAATTCGGCGAGCCTCGTTGCCTGTTATCTATCTATCTATGTATCTATCTATCTGTATATATATATATATATATATATATATATATATATATATATATATATATATATATATATATCGCTGTAGTGTGCTTTGTTTTTTTTTCGATTCGACATATCTATTTCCCGGTCTTGCCCAATTTAGTAATTCTTTTCAAAGGATTGGTTTTTAGTTGTTCTATAAATGATTTAGGTAATATTAAATTTAAAATAGAGATGCATTTTGTGATTTGTTTCTTGGTAACAACTAACTAGTAGATAAAAGAAAGAGTGATAAAATAAATTAAAATAGGATAAAATAACATAAAATAAATGTAGAGGTTATTATTTTCCAGTAAGGAAAGACAAGTACGTCGGGGAGGGTGTATTTATGTTCCCAAGCATTTTTGTAATGTTTGTTCATGTTCCGTGCTTTTTCATTGGCTCCCCCCACCAAGCATTTCTAACTCGCTTAGAGCTGCATAGCATAACCCTGAGTGATCTATGTTTATTACTTCCAATAAAAACACGGATCACTGTCTCTGTTTTTTTAAATTGCTGTACCTAGAAGAAGTAAAAATCGGAAGCTTGCGTTATTGTAAAACTTAAAAGGTTTCTTTTAATTATTATTATAGGTTATCCAGTATACTGGTGATAGAAGAGCCTCTTCGCCAAAGTTATTGCAAATTATTGTACATTAGTGTGCAACGTAAGATGTGTGTGTGTGTGTGTGTGTGTGTGTGTGTGTGTTATGTATATGCATGTTTTTTCCACGCATCATAATATTAGGCTATATGTGTTTGCTTTCTTTTAGTTCTTTGGTGCCCCTGATATACATGAATAGTTTGAAACTGTAGTGTCAAAACTGTTCTAAATTATGTTTGCGATTCCATTTCTGTGATAAACTATATTACTTTTGTTTTGAATTCTAGCGATGTATGTGTGTTAAAATAGAGCTGTTTCTTTCGAAATGCGGTGATTAGTTTATTTGTTTATATTTCTTTCAGGCCCTTGTAGCCCCTGGTCGGACATATAAGAAGGAGGGAGATCAGCACGCACCATTCGACACCACCCTAAAGGGCTGACATCTGGTCCCCTTCTTCTATAGAGGTCCTTCTTGGATTGCCATTACTATAGTGTTGGAAAGGAAGCGTATTTATAATGGTCAAATGTGAAAACTAGATGTGATTAAGAGAAACATATATACAGCTTGAAATATTATGTTTGTGATTCTATTTCTGTAGTCGTTGATAAGGATATTACACTTTCTGTTTGAATTATAGCCATATCTATGTATGAAGACAGAGATACATTTCCTTAAATACGGTTATTAATTTGTTTATACTCATTTCTTCACTGTGCGTCGAGGCCCAACTGGGTCTACTTGCAGCTCTAGGGAAAACATACCAGGTGGTATGATAACTCCATCCCAATGAAAACGTCACTAGCTCCCCCTTGTGGACAAGCAGTAAACATACTGAAGTCCGGCACTGCCGAGTGTGCCGGCTGGTTTGCCTGGCCAATTGGTCGGCTTGGAATCTCGGCGGTGTATAAAATGGTCAGGCTATCACCGGTACTGGTCGCTCCTAGAGCATTATGCATTATATGTACTATATCAAATTTATCAGGTGCAAACCAAATGCATCAGTACTTATGGACCATTCTTAACGAGATCCTCATGAATATTAATGTGTCACGAAAACGAGGCTAAGCTAGGCAGATCGAGAAAAATATGGCGTCCTACTATACATCGAGTAACGATCTGAGCTGTTTGCCTGATATTTCTTTTGCATTCGTTGAGAATTTCATCACGGGTGTCTCCAGCAGTTCAGGGAAGGAACAGACGACAAAAGGATTCAAGTATTACAGTGAGGGATATGTCCATTCTCTTAAACTTAAGTTGATTTACGTCCTATCTTGAGTGTCCATTTTGTCTAGAGCACACAAAATACAAGTTAACGATAGAGAAAAGAAACTATTTAAAGCATGAATTTTGTTTCTGATTAGGTATGGTTTAAATGTACAGCTATGATCAATCAATACTGTGGTGAAAACACGCGGTCAGAATAAAACATTTACAAAATGTGCATAGTGACACAAACTGCCCTTTTAACCAACCATGCCCCCCCCCCCCCAAAAAAAAGAAAACAAAACAGTAGAGACTTTGTGGTGTGCTTTAAATAGTTTTGGGTACATGTTGGTATGTTTGCATTTTAATTTGTATCAGAAGTGCACAACCTGGTTGTTGTTATGGTTCTTGCTACTTTTAGTGCCTGGGGGTGGGAGGGACTGGGATTTTCCCTGTAAATGACATATTTTTTCTTTTTTGAATTATTTGTCAACTGACAGTATGGATATACGATTTTATTCATACGAACACATTTAATTTTGTTTCAATAATAGACTGGCAGTTATATATTTACCCACAAAACAGCAGGATTATTTGTTCAATGCTGTTTGAACGACATATATATATATATATATATATATATATATATATATATATATATATATATAATCAAAGCACCCTGCCCCCAAACACACAAATTGGTCCCTTATTTATGTGAACTTCTTCATTGATTATAATTAATATTATTTTTGTGGTGTTGGTAGATGGATGAATTTTAACACCCAATATGTAAATGCAGACATTAGATAAAGTAAACATAATAGGGAAGAATCGTGTCTAAACAATATAAAATTTTGTCATTTTATGTATTGGATATTCTGTTAATCTATTTATTAAAATAATTTTCTCTTTAATTTTCAGTTTATAAAGATTGCACAACGGAACGCAACAATATTCGTCATGATTTTTTCCCTTGCCATTATCAATTCTAGCAGCCATGGTTGCGAGGTTAAATGAAGCCGGTGCCTAGCTTAGCCTCGTTTTGGATTCGTTGACCCAGGGTCACATGAATGCATGAATACATTCTGAGAACGGTCTATAGGACATGCTCGTACATGCAGGGGTGGGGTGGGGTGGGGGCGGGCTATCGAAAATGGGGAAACAATGTCCCAATGAGAGAGTTGGCTGGGCTGTCCTCTCCAAGGATTCCCGTGCTGGATGGTTGGTATTGCCTGTACGATCGGTGACTGTGCAGTGGGATAATGAGGTGGATCCATTTGATCCGATACGAATCCCATGCACCCTGACTTACAGGCCCGAAGGTCAATGCTTGGACGTGTGTGTGGGAGTGAACTTGTGCCCAGTGGGTTGCCTAAAATTGGAGAATACTCCCCAATGTGTCGGTATCACCAAGAACGAACCGTAGACTGTATTCCGTCTTTCCTTCCTTTAAATGCCGAACGGACTATGGCTTTGCGCGTGCGTTTCATGAATTTAGTAAGCATATGTCGGGTCAAATAGTTATGTTTTGGTATGATATGAAACATATTCTCAGCAAACAATGTATTTGTAGTTTAACGTATCTATATCGTACATCGATAGTTTGTTCAAAGCCGTTTGAAATGTAAACTTCTTGAGTCAAATAAAAAATCATACTAGATGGTTAAAAAGTAATGAAAGAATGAAATGTTCAGTGACCTGTCTGCACGTCGTAGTTAGACGCACCTATATCTTGCATTCTAAGTTTTTTCAAGGCATTTGAAATGCGAACCTCTCTTTTTGATTCAAATAAAGAAAACATCAAAATATGTGGTTGAGAAGTAATAAAATAACAACATTAGTTATAAATGGTGATTAATTGATTTCCTAATCTCCCCATTCATTATTCGATGCTTCAGTTACAGATTTACGGGAAGTTATCAAACAGTGGGATAAGCTTTAATTGAGGCAACAAATAGTTGTTTTTCATTTGCGATTATATCAAACATATGCTCAGAAAAAAATACATCGGTAGTTTGATGTATGTATATCGTACATCGATATTTTGAAAAGCCGTTTGAAACGTGGCTTTCTCTTCTTTATTCAAGTATAAATACAAAAATAAGTGGATAAAAATTAATAAATGAAAAGATAAGTGACATTTCTGCAGGTCATAAATGGTGATTCTTTTATCTCTTAATAACTTGTTTCATTAGTCGATGCCTCACTTAAGAACTTACCTAAAGTTTGTCACTATTTATATCATACACTAAGCAAAACAATACTTTCATCATTGGACGTATCTAAATCATACCTCGGCACATTTTCGAAGCCGTTTGAAAATGGAACCTTCCCAATTTTGAAATATCAAAATATGATGTTACAAATAATATAAAACAATAAAACAACCATAAAACCCACCTTAATTCTATATACTCATGATTAAATTCACATTAAGTTTTTTAAAAACAAAATGGCAATACGGTATAGTTGATCTTTTTGTAAACGTAAATCTTCATAGCAGAACTTTAATGTACGATAATTTAAAGGATTTTCCCACAAATACAAACTGCTATGTACGACAAAATATTATATATTTAAATAATTATCATTTTATAGATGGAATGTTTACAAAAAATTAAGGTTACGAAAATATACATGAAATACGGGAATACTGTGGAAATCCTACAAAGGAAAATAGAAATGGCCGAGACCTGGTGACTATACAGAAGGGTTTTTGTTAAATAACTTTTGTCTGATTAATATTTTTCAAAGAATTGCACAGTTACAGTTATTAAAATTTTTACTTCTTAGTACATTAACTGATATGAATGATATCTGTTAGTGTCTGATACAACAATATCTGATATCTGTGTCTGATATGAATGATACCTATATCTGATATGAATAATATCTGGATCTGATATGCATGACATCTGTATCTGGTACGAATGATATCTGTATCCAATATGAATGATCTGTATCTCTGTATCTGGTATGAGGTATGTCTATCTGGTACAAGTGATATTTGTATCTGATTTGAATGATATCTAAATCTGATATGAACGACATATATATCTGATATGGATGATATCTGTCAATGATGAATGTTACCTGCAGGTATGATATGAAATATATTTGTGGTATCGATACAAAAGATACCTGTGGGTATGGGATATGAATGATATCCATGGGTATTTATGTAATTCGGGTGAGTAGCAACCCCCTCAATTTGTGTTTAAATACCGAACTGTTTATCAATGACTTAGCCTTATATCCAGCGCACTCTAACACAGATCTTTTCGCTGACGACTCGACACTGCATTCATCTGGTAAATCTTTTGACTCCTTTAAAACTAAACTTCAAATCGACCTCAACAATATATCAGTTTGGTGTCATCAAAACAATATGCATATTATTATCTCTAAAACGAAATGTATGACAATCGGAACAGCGTCTATCTACTAACATGGATTTACTTCCAACTCAAAATGGCTTAGACGTATCTATTGTCAAAATAAAAAAATAAACTTCTTGGTATCTAACATTGATCAACACTCCAGCTGGAATGCACATATCGATCACCTATGTGCAATGGTAGTCAAAAGAATAAATGCTAACATTGCTGTCGAGATTACTACCTCCCCAATCACTTGAACTTTATTTTATGGGATATAAACTACCACTGGTAGACTAGGACTGTACTATATAGGGAAACACATCCAATTATGATCTGTTCAGAACTGATAAAATCCAGAAAAGGGCAGTCCGAATAATACTGAAACTTCCTATTACGACTCCCGCCAATGTTTTGTTTTCACGTCTGCAATGGATACCCATACAAAAACGTATTGTTAATTTTAAAGGAATCATGACAAGTTTTTCAACGATCTTTCTCCAGATTATATCACTAACCTAACTGAATTAAGATCACCAAATACTGAGCGTAATCTCCGATCGACGACTAAGAACGATCTCCAGATTCGGTGGTCGAAAACCAACCATTACCTTGCTTCTTTTAAGATATCATTAAAGAAATTCATTCTTGACCAGCTGGAATGACATATTAAGTCCACTGAATAGAAAACTTTATCATTATGTCCATGCATAATATGTCCAGGTCTTATTCGATGTGTGTATATACGTACAACTTAGGTTATACTGAAATGCACGTACCTGTTTATATAATATTGTTAATATATGTTTCCCAGTATAGTCATACATATTCATTCATGTTAAATATGTATGAATGAGTGTGCAATGATACCTGGGTATGTGTATCATTTTGTTGTAGGGGTTTTGGGGTTTGGGGGGTATTGTTTTTTTGTTAAACATAACCAATTACAAAAATTGAGGACCACATGGCAGATGGGTCAGTCATAACCAAATGTGTTATCCTTGTTAAAGAAAGTTTATTATTATTTTATTATTATTATTATAAATAAGTGCTCTAGTTAGCTGTAAAATACTGAAAAACAGCAAGCACATAAAACTTGGCAATTGAGTCAATGAAACACATTTTAAAATAGATGTCACAATTTTCAAAACATAACATACAATCATTAGTTATTTATTTTTATAAGATATATCAATAACAAGCACAACATCTTAAATTACAAGTTGCATACCTCAAGCATTACTGGTAAATAAATGGACTCAAAACATTAAGATTAAACTGTTGAGAAAAAACTTTATTATGTACATTTCTTTACATGCATCAATACATAATATATATGTGTAAAAGTATAATTCTTTGTCATTTCATATACAAAACTAGACTTGTGCAGATGCTTTACACTACATTAGCAAACATTTTGTCAAAACAACAGTATTTTTGTGATCAGCAAAACAGTAACAGAGTACACAAACATATATGTTGTCTGTGCTATGTCATACATGTGAACATGGGCGTCCGCATGATTTTTGCAAGGGGGGGGTCAGAATTTTTTGCATAGGGGGTCAGGACTTTTTGCAAGGGGGGTCAGTAAGTCACAGCCGGGAGAGTTAGTATAGTAAGCAGTCTGAAACTAAAGCTAATATTTACTAAGCATTTTAACCAGAATCTTGTGACATATTTTCAGCTTCATTTGCATGATTAAACTTGTCTGAATTTTTATATATATAATTGCAGTATGATTTCGGGGTGGGGTGGGGGTGTCACATGACCCCCTCCCCTTGACCTATGCTGCGGGCGCCCATGCATGTGAATCTCCTGAGATGAGGTGGGCCTCCCACCATTAATTGAAATCTCACTGGATTATACAATATGTGATCAGTAACAACTTGGAAAAAAATAAAGACATTAATAGATTATGGTTGGATTACTCAAGAGTTCATTAAACAAAATGATCAGCATTAATTAGATTCTTTCAGCAGGGTTGGTTTGGCCTTGGTGTTTAAAGATTGTATTGATATGTCTGATTAGGATTTGGATAAGATTAACAATTTTTATGAATTATGGTTGGATCAATCATTACAAAAGAGCTTAAGCTGAATAAACAGGCTGGTTTACCATTTGGCTTCAGTATTTAATATTGTCAAGATAAGACACGTAAGCGTGCATTATCACCCAATGTTACAAAAACAAATATAAACAATCAAAATAACAAACAAAATTGAATGGATGGAAATAGGAATTTCAGTGGTTGGAATCAAATTCAAAGGGATATGAATGCCCCTACCTCTGAAGTCAGCAGCGGTTTTGGAGCTGTTTGTGCCCAGTGAGAAATGAAGACAACAGGCCCCCAAAATCTGATTTCTATATACCGAAAGAAATTCTGTGAAACATTCATAGAAAAATACAGGTTTTTTTTCAAAATCAAATTTATTTTTAAATAATCTGCTTTAATTATTATCTTTTAAACAAACTCCAAAATCCCCCCCCCCCAAAGCTTGTGGTCCGGTATTACTGGACCTTTCACACCTTGCTGAAGTTGCTACTGCTAAAAGCGATCTTATAAATAACTTCCTAATTTGACCCAAATAGCACCAATCTTGAGCAGTTGTACTCATAATACCTCATTTCATTACAGACACTGAAAGGACATTTTCTATTATGAGGAAAATTCAGGCCGACTCTGGAGGAAACCTAGATCCAGTAATGATAATCATCTCCTTATGTTGAAATCAAAATGAATGCGGATTGCAACAAATATAACTGAGGCACTGATCTACTAAGAAAGGCTAAAAATGAATGTGATACGTGTAAGGACGGTATGAAAGGCAACAAGTTACTGTGAAAGGGCTGATGTGATTAGATGATGTACGTGCGTATTTTAATATAGAACATTTTTTTAAAAAAATTTATTCAATAGCTGTCATTTCTGTCTGTCTGCATCCTAAAACTATCTGATGGAGAAAGAACCAGGGAAAAACCCTTGGAACAACCACCAACCCACAGTAAGCTACTGGCATGCTTTTTTCACTAAGCAGCATTGGCCAACCGGAGACTTGAACACAGAGAGACATAGATGACATATCAGTGATCTGTAAAGATGAGCGCCTTAGAACACTCTGCCAACTTAAAAATAAGAAGGCAAATGGAAATAATAAATGAACAAATATCACTCAAGTTGAATATTATGCATAAACAGTTTGCAGTTTCGAGTTATTTACCAAACAGGACAAAAATTCAGACTTCAGAGTGGTAAAAAGATGATCCAGTGATATAGAATATTAAACATATGCATTGATATTGCTCATAAGCAACCTCACTATTTAACAATTTTCATCAAAACCTCATCAGAAACAGAGTTGCAAAAGCGTTGATAGGCTCATCCAATCAAAGACAAGATCATTTAATAAATATGAATGGATCTTGCTCATAATGATACTTAACCAAGAACTTGATGATGTAAGGCTATTTACCATGTTAATCCAAACCCTATCAATACTACACTCTCTAGAGTGGTAAACATGTCAGTCAACAAGATGCAAGATAACCTTATAAATATGCTTAAATTATACTCAATAAATAATCCTCATCAACATGTTGTTGATACTATCCTAATTACTAAGTTTTGTTTAAAATGAATAAGAAACACTGTCTCTTGAATGGTTCAAAAACTTCTGCCTGTTAGAGGCATAGTCACCTATCTTGCTCATAATAAAATTCATTGGATATCTTAACGATGCAAGCCTATTTATGAAGTTTGGTAATAATCTAATCAGAAATAGAGTTGATACAGCACTGACAAGTTTGGCCAATGAAATACAAGATCACATAATTAATATACATGAATCTTGGTCATAATAATTCTGCTTGTACAAGATCCTGATGACTGAAATCTATTTACTCAGTAAACATTAAATCCGAAATACACATTAGATTGGTAACAAACTCAGCTAATCAGATGCAAGGACACCTCATTAATATTCACGGATATCACTTATCGTTAAACTCATACAAGACCTTGATCAAAGAAGTCTATATTCCAAGTCTGATTAAAATCTGACCAGAAATACAGTCCTCACAATGGTATCTAGTTAAGCCAAATGGCCATTAAACTACTTCATTAATATGATTGGATCTCATTCATTATCAGACTTGTTTGAGATCTGATATAATCCCATATTTCAAGTTTGTTAAAAAATTGGACCAGAAATATATCCTCCAGAGTTACAACAGGCTCAGCCAATCTCCCGCAAGATCAGTTAATATTGTTTAATTTTCAACTAGTTGAAGTTCTTGATAATAAAATCCATAAAATTTCAAGTTTTGTCCTTCCCAAGGACACAATGAATGCAGCCTTTATACATTGGCCTTGGCAGCTATCAAACCTGTGACCTTTTGATTACTAGTCTGACATTCTACTGACTGCGCTACTGTGACTCCCCCAAAAAACAAAAGATAAGTTAATGACAAATGAATTATATGTCATAGGGACCAAGTTTTTACTAATGGTACAACAGCAAATTAGTGCCTAAGAAAAATTTAGATAAATGAAAAGTTTTTTTTAAAAAAATCATTGGATCATGATATATAG
>JAECUM010012527.1:0-75319 GCA_016617855.1 Megalonaias nervosa | reverse complement strand
TTCTTCTTTTATATATACGGAAATAAGCTTGAGTTTGTGTACTTGTGTACTTTATTTGTAAAATGTTGTTCAAAACATTCATCTACATGTATGTTTTGTAATATGCTGGTGTTGTTTTAATGCGCTCATAAAAGTAAAAAAAAATAATATAGACATCCCATGGTAACCTTTTTATTTGTTGGTGTGTTCGTGAATAGTAGCGTTCAAGTCAGGGATGTATGAAAGTATTCATATGACAATCTTACTTCCAAAACCATTTAGCTCTAGTAAAACATGTAAGACAAACACCTGCTGTTGTTTTCTGGCAAGGAGGAAGATGAATATGGTCAAGCTGGGTATGAAAAACAAAATCGGCAGCTTTTATTGAATCTTTATTTTAATGTTGACATGACTTTGCTTGTACAAGATGGTTCTAAATTAAATAAATATCATATTTTGTTATTCTTTTTTTTAGTTGTAAAATCGCTTGATCTATATAAGCTTTTCTTAAGAACTTGTATAATATATCTATACTTAAAAAGGCATCTTTGTACCTGGAAATTGTTTAAGGATAATGCTCACATTGCTAATTAATTGTTTCTTAAAAACCGATGCATTTGCAAATATTTAAGGATGATTTATACAAGAATTAAAAGTATTTAGCCATTATACGCAAGTTTTGTTCTGTTCAATATCTAACAGTAAATCAGTCTTTGTTTTTCTTATTGGGCTTTATTTGGTAGATGTACATTTGGGGCTTTATTTGGTAGATGTACATTTGGGGCTTTATTTGGTAGATGTACATTTGGGGCTTTATTAGATGTACGAATGAGGCTTATTTAATAAATATACGATTCGGGATTTATTTAGTAGACATGCGATTGGGTCTTTGGTTAGTAAATGTTCGATTGGAGCTTTATTTACTAGATGTATGATTGGGGCTTTATTTACTAGATGTACGATTGGGGTTTAGTTAATAGATGTACGAGTGGGGCTATATTTACTAGCTTTACGATTGGGGGTTTATTTAGCTGATATACGAATTAGGCATCTTTTAGTGGATATACGATTGGGGCCTAATTTAGTAGATATATGATTGGGGTTTCAATTAACAGATTACGATTGGGGCTTTATTTGGTAGACATACAATTGGCGAATAATTTAGTAGATATTCAGTTGGGACTTTATTTAGTATATATTCGATTTGGGTTTGTTAAATAAGTGTTGTTATAAATATTTCATTCTTCAGGTGTTCTATTTCTGAGTTCCAAACTACAACATCTGCATGTGATTATCAGCAATTATTCACACGAACTTAGCTTAATTTTCTGCATATGGAAAAATATTCAATTATGCTTTGACCATTGCCTACTCTAAAATACATATATAGGTAGATGTTGAGAGATATTGGTAAGTTGAAATATCTTTTCCTGATACGCTTGATAGTACAACATGGTTTTTTCTTGGCCCAAATAAATCTAATAATTACGTTTTAGCCTTTTAAATTGTTAACATGTGAAGTTTGGTCGCTATAAAGCTTCGCTTTACATCAGCTACGTAAACTTCAACACGGTTTAAAAAGACCGAAAGTACGTCAAATCTGAAAATATTATTGCTGACATCAAGAATCAACTTTATTCCAAATATCTATAACAATCTACAAGTTACTAACAACAATTACAAAAATAAAATCTGTATTCTTATCACAGTGATAAGGTAGAATCTGAGTTAATCGGAATGCGGTTAACCAGGTTTTTCAGGAGATAATTGACTAGTGAAATTCATTCGTTAAGCTAGAGTGGACTATAACACAACACCTGTATTTTTGCAGAGAGAGAGAGAGAGAGGAATACGTCGACTCTAGCCTGTCACCAACGTTGAATACTGATACAATAATAAATACTTTGGTTACAGTAATCAATCGTTTCTTATATTATACTTGTTTTGTGCATTTTTCTTCCAATTAATAATTATTAACATCAGAATATCATGGCATTTGAGAAAAAAGATGGTAGAACATACCAACCCCACTTTGAGAAAAACAAAAATGAATAATATATAAATTTCGGGCCTAAAGTTTAATGTCCATAATTCAGATATGTACTGTCATTATATCGTATTGTTTCATATGATATGCTTGTCATGATCGGATAAAACAGTTTTTTGTATTTTGGTAAGCATATTTATTAGAAACTTCTAATAGTGTTAACAGGCTTGGTTTCAACAGGTTATTTTATTTTAGGATTTCTGGTTACAAAATGCCTGTTCTTCCTTCTATTTTGCTGCTTTTTGTTTTCGTTTTTTCTGACATAATTAAATGCTACAATGTATGGGTAAGGTATCAGTTCTTACAAGATATTACAAAAGGAAACGGTTTCTAATAAAGCTATAAGAATATATACGAATTTATATTTCGCTATTTATGAAAATGGATACCCAGTTTTCTAATAGGTCTGTCATTATTGTTCAACAATTCCCAAATAGTGTTATTGTTTTAGATTTCAGCATCGTAGCTGATGGCGGACGATAAACCAATGTTTATGTTCCAAAACTTGGATTGTACAGCGTAAGAGAGTAAATAAAGGAGCGTTTTTTTTTTTGTTTTTTTTTGCCAACGGGTTTTCTACTTCGACCAGTTCTAATTTTGCTTACGATTACGATTTAATGGAGCAAGAACATGTATGTTTGTATGTATGTATGTATGTATGTATGTATGTATGTACGTATATATGAAAGTATTACACATATATGTAATCATTTATGGATGTATGGATTCATAGATGCTTGGACAGGTATATGAATTTATGTAAGTAGGAATGAAGGAATCTGTATATGTACGTAGATGTGACAAACTGTGCATTAACAAATAAACATGTATGTATACATGTGTTCCGCAGAGCGAATAAATGTTGTTTTATAAGTTCCTAGCGCAATGGTAGCAGTTGTACTAAGTTTATACGCAATGGTAGCAGTTGTACTAAGTTTATACGCAATGGTAGCAGTTGTACTAAACGATTCATAATATTCCTGTGCTAATTCGAAAAAATCAGTTTTCTGGCTTTCGCGTTCAAGATATTTATTTTATAATATGATTTCTTAGATAAAAAGAATATTAATTTTGTACAAGTAGATGGGCTCATCCTGAACAAATTTTATCACTTGTACTCCTCTGTCAGCTTAAAATCATAGAAGTTATTATAGAGACGACTATCACCAATGTCTCAGAAAGGTCCCATCTTACGCCTACGTAATGTAGAATACATTATTAAAAAGAACCATTTTCTATTCCATTACTTTGTTGGTCAAAGACTTAAGCTAGAATATTGTCATAACAACGAAAGTACGAGGCGCCGAGAGTTTTACCTGCTTGAACACACCATGCTGTTAGAATGTTGTCATAACAACGAAAGTTCGAGGCGACGAGAGTTTTACTTGCTTGAACACACCTTGCTGTTTGGTGTTCGAAGACGATATCTAATGAGTGGGAAGCACAATGCTCTTTTGTGTTCTTAGACGATATCTAATGAATGGAACACACCATGCTGTTTAGTTTTCTTAGGCGATATCTAATGAATTGGACACAACATGCTGTTTGGTGTTCGTAGACGATAGCTAATGAATGGAACAAATAATAAAAAATTATTTGGGAAAGATCATAAACCACCGAAAACGTTTAATCTGGTAGCAATGTGCATTTACTTACTCCTAAAAAAAATGATTCAATTTTATGTCACAGACTGAAACAAGTTACAATGCTGAAAATGAATTTAAAAATGAATTAAATCAATAGAATATCACAATTAATAATCATAAGTAACGAGGATGAAGACGAATTATGAATAAATTTGTTCAAAGGCATTCGGTATGATAATGGACTTTTTTTTATATCAAAAATGTCATTGTGAGAAGTGTTATCTGAACTGCTGTTTAGTTGAATTTAATTTAAAAAATGTGACTAATTGAATTTAATTTATAAAATGTGACTACTTGAATGTGCTTAATAAAATGTGACTACTTGAATTTAACTAATAAAAAGTGACTACTTGAATTTAATTGATAAAATGTGACTACTTGAATTTAATTAATATAATGTGACTACTTGAATTTAATTAATGAAATGTGACCTTTTATGAAAAATGAGTGTTAGTTTTTGTGAACAGGCTTTGTGGTGTTTGTATTATCCATCTGATTGCAGATAAAATAATTATTGGCAAAACTATGCGTAAATACGTTTTCTGGAGAGAATGTAATACATATTTTCCTTTTACAGCATATATAAATCGTCTGTAATACGACTGAGTGTCTCTTCGTAATAGTCATTAAATACACCAGCCAAAGTTTACACATATTTTTATTTGATTTGTATTTTTCTAATGTGGTGTCCAGTTGGCCGAGTGTGAAATCTTGCCAGTAGCTTCCTGTGGGTTGGTGATTCTTCCCATGTTCTTTCCTCCACCAAATATACATGCCGCCATGAATAGCATATTATTCACTGAAAAAGGTGTTAACCAATTAACCAAAGCAAAACGCATTTCTCTTCCTCCAATTGGGCTATACAATACAGTTTAGTAACACTCACACGCTACCGCAACTCATACAATCGGGCTGTACAGTACAGTGTAGTACCGTGACTGAGCTGAAAAGTTGTACCTTTTTGTAGAGTTGGCCTGCTGTAGCTCCTTATGATAATAATTAACACTCACGCGCTACCATAACTCATCCAGTATCATCATCAGTTTAACCTATTTATTCGATTTGTTTCATCCGATATTTTTTCCACTCCTTTAATTTGGTAAGCCAAAGGCACCATCGTCCTATGAATACAGTGATTTTAAAAGGAAGAAAGAAAAAGAGTGGAGATGTAACAAGATGGAGGAAAGAAGAAACTCCCTTTTGTACAACAGCAACTACAGGAAGAGAAGAGGAAAAGAGAAACGACAGCAGTCACTGTCACTTTTCGACTGAGTGTAATAAATGTGAAAGACTGGTTTCTCAAACTGTGGAAGTATTACGACAGATCGTGGCCAAAATTTCAGACATGAGAGTTTTGTATGCGCCGCTTTGGTCAAGTCAAATAAGATGACTGGTTTGGTTGTGATGGGTTAAATGCCATTTTAGCACATGATACATTTCAGAATCATTTTCAGGTCCACCCATTCATGACGGTCAATATACTTAATTAGGAAGACGTATGAAAGTACCACCGACCAACGAGAAGCTACTGACAAGCTTTATCACATACTCACATACCACACTGGACATGACAAGACTCGAATTCATGCGGACAGAGGTGTGATGTATGAGTGATCAGAAAAGGCGAGCGCCTTAGAGCAATGGTCATGTGGGTCTCATCATAGACGAGTAAGCCTGCATCATGAAGATCATAACCATCCACAGCAACAACGACAGATAGGAGATGTATGAGTGACCTGAAAAGGTGAGTGCCTTAGAGCATTTGGCCATCCGGTTCTCATCAAAGGAGAGTAAGACTGCATCGTGAAGAGCAGAACCATCCACAGCAACAACGACAGCAGTAATAGCTCTTACAGTTACTGGTGGAAAACAGAAGGGAACAAGGCAATTAAACTTTAGTAACAGAAAAGAGTGTAAGTCAACACGTTTTGTAAAATTCAAAATATAATTTATTTTCCTAAAATACAAAGAAAAAAAATTTAAAAATAGCTAACAGTATAGTGCATGAAATCCTAAAGTCTTAAAGTTCTATCACAAATCCAAAAGTACGTGTATTCCAAATGAGTTCCAGTAATATTCGGCATGAAGTTAAATCTGATGTACTGATGTGACAATAATATTGATGTGTCACAATGATATAATCCAAAATGTCTTTAAATGAATTTACAGTAATTCCCAAACAGCTATTATATCCTAGAGCCTGAGCATTTTGTTATTTCGAGGAATAATTGAAATGAATACAGTTCTCTCAACTGAATTGAATACAACTAATTGACTCAACTACGACTGATGTTTATGCTAAGAATAATAAATTCTGTTACTCACTACGTTATATAGAAAACTAAGGAGCAATAATATAAACGGATGAGGGTTGAATATTCATTCCCTATGAATCTAACTTTGTCAACAAAGTCAGATACACATGACCTGAATTCAAACCACATCAGCATGTTTACTTCCATGAACAGAACAGCAATCTTGAAACTGTGTAATGCGTTTACTAAAATGACCACATCTTAAAGTACAAACCCGCAATAATAAATAAAATTAGTATTTAATATGTTACTTACTAAATGAGCCTTTCAATCTATATTCATGAAAATTGACATAATAGAGATATACGTAAAAAATTAGACTAGAGTTTTTCGTTAGAATGATTCACATATAGGTCATGTAAAAATACGTATAAATTGGAATTTTGATAAACATATTATTGATTTTACTTAAATTTTTTATTTCACCTTCGTTATGTTACATATGTTAAGACCAGGAGTAATAACAATAACTTAAGAGGGAAACGTGATATGTGCGTCTGTAGTATTTGCAATATAAGGCATACGATATAAAATATATTGTAAACATTTATTGCATTCGAGCCGGGTGTTGATAAGATATACATGACATTCAATCATTTTGCAAGTAAATGTTGCACAATATACACAATTTCCTCACATAAATTCCATGACGATTCGATCTGGAAATTTTGCGCAACATACACGATCGTGCGAACTTGCAATATTTTCCTCTCATAAGTTCCATGATAATCAATCAGGAATTTGCACAGCATAAATAATTGCTAACACTGGCAAAATGTTTCGTGTAAAAAAGGATTTTTTTTTTATTCCTCACATAGTTAAGTTGCTATTTTCCGTGGTAGTTTCAAACAACCACATAATTTGATCTTAATGAGTCACAGGTGCGTCTCTTAATTTCTTTCGGAACAAATTTTAAGTCATTTGTAGTGAAAGTCTATTCAATAGAGGGTGTCCACCTATGAACGAGAACTCTCATAATAAGTCTTTTCTGATTTGAATACTAAATATTGAAGTCCCTAATCCGTTTTAGGAATCATAACAGCAATTGTGTTCCCAATATATCTCCTTCATTTTAGGTACATGTGTGGTTCAATCCCCCACTTTAGTTAAAAGTTCATATGCAGTGGACTATCTTCATTGTGTTAGGCACTAAGTTAGAAACTATATATATATATATATATATATATATATATATATATATATATATATATATATATATATATATATATATATATACATACAATCACCAAACTGTATTGTGCATTTCTGGTAATAGTTACATTCTAATTAAATGAATGTAACATCTAGAATCAAGAAACTGTTCTGAACTGTCCGAGTCACATCCAACGCAAAAACTAAGAGGTTAAACTTAATAATTGTGTTGTTCCATTTAATGTATGCATTGTAATACAACGTATAGCACGCTTATGTTGTCTTGTATTGAATGTCCATTTATAACGTATTGTACATGAAAAGTTCAAAGTAATCACTGGAAACATTGTGCTGGGTGTTATGGGTAACATCTCTTTGTTGGCATACATAAGACACGAATAAGATGAAGACTAAAATTATGTAACATAAAGTAACTATGTTATCCAACAGCGTCAAGTTACATCGCAAATTTACACGATGAATCAAACTTTTAAGTGGTTCAGAGCATCAGAAATAGGTGTCATGTTGCTGTTATGTCTCCAACGATGCTCACTAATGGAATGAGTTTTCATATCACATTACCTTGTTCATATCACATCACCTGGTTCATATCACATCACCTTGTTCATCTCACATCATATCTTCGTATCATATCGTGCCGTTTTGATAATTTCGTGACTCGATGCATATCTGTATAAGAAGACGGGTAACAGGAACATATAATACTAAGCGTTTTACAATCTACGTTTTGAAAGGTCTCCCTGATACAAAACCAAACATTAGAGGAATACAGAATTCCGGTTACATTACGAACGCAAATGCTTATGCATTATTAAAAAAAAAAAATCCAGATATGAAAATCATTAAAGTGTAATTACTTTTTCTACCTCTTAAAGGTTGGTCTTGGGAACATTTCTTTAAAGGTATCCTTCCTTGTACGAATCACAGAATATTCTTTCCAGAATTTTTACGATGTGATTTGCATTCTCGCCAAATAATGCCATCGTTTGAAATAAAGTACTTGGGCGGAATTAGCAAACATGTGCTCCTTAACAGATTTAATGGATTAAGGTCCAGATGTGATTGTCTGGTACCTAGCACAATCCTGTCATGGTAAACATTGGCTACAACCATTGCACTGGTTAACCCGAGCTAAGGATATATTTTGTAATATTAAACAGGGCAACCCTTTTTATCGGATGTTCCTTTTGTATTGACGATCTCCTGTGATATGTGCATGTAAAGTGATTATAACACAACAACTTTTTTAGTCGTGCTATATGTATATGCCAACGTTAGTACCCATTATTCAAATTCATGTAGCCTAATTAGTTTGAATTGTCTTGTACTTTTCGAACTATGTCAGTTTCATGGTAAGTCTAGGTTTATAAAACAGACTATGTCAATTTTATGGTGACTCACAGTTCATGAAACAGACTATACTATGTCATTTGTTTGGTAAGTCAAAGGTCACCAGTCTATGCTAACCATGTCAATTTTATAGCAAATCAATGTGCATCATACAGATTATACATTGTGAATTTTATCGTAATTAGACGTTCTTCAAACAGAATATATGTCAATTTTATGGTAAATCAAGTGACATGAAACAATTGTCAATTTTTTAGTAAGTCAAAGGTCTTCACACAGGCTGTCAATTTTATGACATGTCAAGATGCATCAAACAGGCCACACCATGTCAGTGTTATGGTAAGTTAATGTTCATCAAATATTATATTCATTATAGTGTGTCAAAGGTCATCAAACAGACTATATTATGTCAATTTGATGGTATGTCAAGATGCATCAAACAGGCTACATCATGTCAGTGTTATGGTAAATCAATGTTCATCAAATAGCTTATAATCATTTTGGTAGGTCAAAGGTCATCAAACAGACTATATTATGTCAATTTTATGATATGTCAAGATACACCAAACAGGCTATACCATGTCAATGTTATGGGAAGTCAATGTGCATCAAACAAAATATACTATATCAATTTTATGGTAAGTCAAAGGTCATCAGACAGACTTTATCAACCATTTTAATCTTATGGTAAGTCAAAGGTCATCAGACAGACTATATCAACCATCTTAATCTTATGGTAAGCCATAGGTCATTAGACTGACAATATCAACCATCAGCGGCCCCGAGTGGCCGAGTGGTCTAAAGCGCTGACCGTTACGGATCACTGCCATCTCACCTCTGTCTGCGTAAGTTCGAGTCCAGGCTCGGCTAACGTGGGTACGTGAGAAAGCCTGCCAGTAGCTTCTCGTGGGTAGGTGGTTCTTCCCGGGATTTTCCAGGGTTCTTCCTCCACCATTAATACTGGCCGCCATGTATAGCCTATCTTGTGCTGAAAAATGGCGTTAAACCCTATAACAACAACAACAACAACAACATCAACCATCTTAATCTTATGGTAAGTCAAAGGTCATCAAACGGACTAAACTAACTATAGAAAGTGGAAATACAAACAATACTTACATTCTTGTGAATTAAATCCTAAATAATCCTAAATGTTCTATCACAATTCGAAAACAATACCATGTTCCGAATTAATTTAAATAATGTCGAATGTCCTGATGTACCACAATGATGAAATCCACTATGTCTTGGAATGAGTTCTCAATAATCCCAAAAGAGTGTTTTAGTCCAAAAGATCCATTAGTATCTTGTAATTCCAAAGAATAATTTAAATAAATAATTCCTCTCAAACCATACCTGAGAACTCTGATCATATATTACTTTCTTTCTCACTCGTTTCTAATTATCAATATTATGGTACTTTCGTAGACTTGTAATATTTCTTCCTATATTTGGGGTTCTACCACTGTTTACTTCTTGCATTGGTTCAAAGTGAACTTTTCTTTCTTAAGACCATGTAGTTTAATTACATGTGTGTTAAAATTTGAATTCTTTCTATTTCATTTTTATATCATTAAATATATTTATTATTATGATGATGATTATGTTCGCAGGGTCTGACATTTTGATCGAAACATCGTGTTTATTTAGAACGTAAATGCGACTCGCGTAAGCACGATTTTTGCATGTCGGTTTGTCGATTCAAGTAAACAGTTGGCAAAAGCTATGTAAATGATTGGTTGTGACCACGGTCATTTCTAATAATAGTTGTTGACGTTCTGTATTGCAATGGCGAGATTTCGAAATCGCCATGTGTTCTTCGTGCGTTTACATGAAATGACGTTTTAGTTCGCCTTAAATACTCAGGACCTGCGAAATAGTCTAGAGTCATATTTTAATACCTTAGAGAGTCACATTGTAACATATTATAGAGTTTCTAATACCTTGAGAAGAAGGTATTCTTTTGTGCTGGAAAGAGTTGTTCGTTCGTACGTCTGTAGAACGACTGTAGAACGACATGTGTTTTGTTATTGATGATAGCTGCACTTCATCTACCTTTTAAATAATAATTATTTTCCCTGGAGAACTACACAACAGGCTTTGGACAAAGACATTTGGTGAAATTAATTCTAAATTGGAACAGAACAGTACAAATTGTGATTCACAGTGAAAATTCTGGACATTTGTGCAAAACCTTCGTCTGACGTCATCATCCGCCATCTTGAAACGGAATTGAGATTCAGACTACTTCAATTAGAGCTGTTTGTTTACAGGACTTATGTGGTTTTCACAATTTTAGGACAAATTTTTGGATATTCTTCGCAAATCGTAAGTCCTATTTCATATTTTCACCTTTTCACCGTGTTTTCTAGGGAAATAAATTATTTTTGTTAAAACTTACAAAGCTTGTTGTCGTCACTCTTTTCTTTATGTTACTTTAAACGAGCCGATACGTAACATCTTGGATTAGTGACAGCAGCAGAGAGGGTGAACAGACTTGCTTGTCTTGTCTTTGTTTGAAAAATAAAGGTTCCTACAAAAGCTGAAAATACTAGGTCAATAACGCTAAACAGAAGTCTCTAACCGACCGAGATTCTGTCTAATTGGGTTAGCTCATTTTGTTACTTTTTCGCTGACGTTTTATTTTCATTTCTTATGGCGCGTATATTTTCGTATCAGGACACTCACTGTTGGTCGTTCACCCTCTCTGCTGCTGTAAATAAATCATTATTATATCAATAATGGAATCTCACACAGCTAAGTTAGCTCGAGAGCGACTAGAGGCAGTTAGAAAATATCTACCCGTCCGTGATTCTATCAAGTAACAACTACAAGCGCGTCAGGAATCTCTGGTGGAATTTGCAGAAGGTACAAAACAATTATTTAAACCAATCATTGAACCAACAAAAAATATTGTTAAAGCAGCGAAAGCAACACAAAAAGCTCTTGAAACATTACCTGTTGATATTGCTGTCCGTATTCAAGCAGCTCAACCACCACCCGTTCAACCTCCTCAACCACCACTTGAAGATCAGCAACAACCTCTTCCAAGAATTAGAACTAGCATCACAGATGAATTCACGTCAGAAGGTCTTGCCGCTATCAGGGAGAAAACCCAAGTAATGTATATTGCCGCATATGGATATCATGAAAGAGATAAGTATGTAAAACCAGAAGATGTTAAAACTCTAAAAGCTGCCGATTGGATTAAGGATGTATATCGCATCGCAACGTATACTCCGAAAATCAGAACTGAGAGAGATATTAATAATTTTAATATTTTTAATCAGACAGTAGATGAGTATATTGAACAAGAAAAACAATCAAAGAGGCAAAGAGAAGAATAAATGAAGCAGCAACTTGAAGAAGCCAAACAATCAAGGAAAGTAAGGGAAAGAAAGTCGAAATTTAAAGAGGTTGAACGAACAAGAAAACAAAAAGAAGAAGAAGATTTGGAACCTTAAGAAATTAGACAATGAAAGGAATTACGTTCACAAAGTGAGAAAGAAACAACTGGAAGTGATCTTATTACTCCGTGTCCCAGCAACGTCCTTGCTGACGTGGACAGACTAGAAATTCTGATTGGCGGAAAACGAGCCGCCGGTGATAATTCTCCAGAAATCATTAATGAAGTAGCTGAGATTTGTCAAAGATTATTTACAGGAGGTATCATGGATATTAATGTGTATCGGTCCCTCATTAATGAAATCGCCGATGATTATTTTAGTGATTAAGGGTATACAATTAGATCAGTGACAATAAAATAAGATGATCGTACATAATGCTCAGCGTGGACCTGTAATGGTCAGGGTGATAAATTCGCGATTACCAACATATAGAGTGATCTATGGTGATGGACTCGGTGATGTTGTTCAGGGTCTATTCAGAAGGTTAGCCCCAAAAGCAATACCGATTGCAAAGCAACTGGGTATGAAAGCCATTGACGTTGTTCGTGATAAAGGTATTGGTGCTGTTGGTGATCTTGCTAGCAAAGCATTCTCAGCAATCACGGATAGACTAGCACGATTAATACGACGAAAACCTCAGGCAGTAAAATTACCCAGCACTGAAGTGATGCCTGCAAATGTTAGTAAAATAATAAATCAAACCGCAAATAAAAAACTAGCAGAGTTGGCTGGTGTATCCATATCAGAAAAAGAAAAAAATATAACTGCCAGTCCAATAGCGGGCAGTGGTCTTTGTGTTAGACGATAACAAATATAATAAAGATGTTCAAGCGTGTATTTGATCCCGCATTTGACATGGATGCGCCAGTTCTCAAGGATGAATCTGTGCGCGATTATCAATATTATTCGTATGACGCACGACAGCCAAATCAGCGTGGGCAAATTGAACTGCAAGTTCAGGACACAAGCAAATATTTCTTACCCGCTGAAGCATTTATTGAAGTAGAAGGTGTAATTCTAAAACAGATAATACTGAATTTGCAGATGATTTTAGAGTTGGTTTTGTTAATAATGGCATTATGGCGTTGTTCGACAGCGCTACGTACATGATTGACGGAAAAATATTGAACCAATTCAGAAAGACGTCGACGTTGCCACAACGAGATTGGGTCTAGCAAGATACAGCGACGATTATTCAAGGTCAGCTGGTCCGTCAATGATGTTTACCAAGGACACTTCTAACCACGCTGACAACAGACAGCATCTTTTGGTACAAACACCGCGTGATACTGCAGCTGACCCACAGCCAGCTGGAATGATACCCCGACCCGGCGCTGCATTTCCAATATTACAGAGTGCTAATCCAGAATTCAACTTAGGATTCGCAGCACGTCGATCAATGCTGAAAGATGGAAGTAGAAGATTTTCATGTGTAATTCCACTGTCACATATCTTTGGATTTTGTAGAAATGTCAGAAAGGTTATTTTCGGAGCCAAGCATACAGTTGTACTCGTACGAAAGGCTACAGATGATAATGCAATATGGCGATCTGTTGGTGCTGCTGATGATGTAGGTAAAATAATGCTAACAAAACTTTCTTTGTGGATGCCAGTAATGACTCCAACAATACCTGAAGAAGAACGTTTATTCTCTTTCATGAGTCAAGGTGGTAAATCAATGTTATCTTGGTTAACGATGACCACAGATGCTATCTAAAGTACAATTAATGGTTTATTTACATGGCAGATATCATCACAGGAAGGAGTCTTTGCACCGCGGCATATATTTGTTGCGCTCCAAAATTCTGAACGAGTAAACTCACAAACACATAATATAATGATATTTGACAAACTCGGTCTTTCTGACGTTTCTTTGAGAATAAATGGACATTAAGAACCAGCTGAGGATATATTATTAAATTTTGATCAAAATCATGTAGCACGTGCATATCATCGTTTAATGTCATTTATGGGACGTGATCAAAATGTTTATTCTGTTTTACAAATATCACAGCGAGATTTTACAACTTTGTATCCGATCTTTTTCTTTTCTCTGGAACACTTGGATTTATTTAGGCAATCTGTCACTGATATACACTTTCGAGCTCGTGTGACAAGAGGATCTATTGCTAATTACAGAGCAACAGCTGTTATACTCAGCGACAAAACAATGCTACTTGAAGTTGTTGCTGGCCGCATGAGAGTCATTGATGCCCCAGTAGAAAAACATGAAATTAGATCACTCATGATATTATAAATGTCATATCATCATGTTAGTGTCAGTCTGACTCCTGGTCAGATTAAATAACTACAATCAGTATCAAAAGGAAACTGTGGAGTAAAAATATCACTAAAAAAGTATCATCATCAACAACACCACCTCATAAAGTCGTGCACGAGTATACATCGTCGTCCAACGTTTTAAATAGGCATTAGTAAATATAATGGTAGATATTTACGGAAGATCAGCTAAAACTAAAACTCAGGAAGTTGATTTATCTAAATATGCAACTCTTGATCAACTCAGGAATGAAACTGATAATCTTTTAAATCTTGCAAGCGTAGATAGCAATGAAGTCGTTATTTTTCAGGATAAACAAGGACGATTAAAATCAAGTAACATTCAGTTAACAGACATCCTTGTACGAATTACAAACGCGCTCAAAGACAATATTGTTGTATTTAATGAAAACGGTAGGATGCAAGATTCTGGAAATTCAATCAACAATTATGCCAAGAAAACCGGCGATATTTTCACTTGTATTATTGTCTTGAAACAAAACAAAATTATCGATGTAGGAGATCCAGTCATACCCACAGACGCAGCAGCAAAAAAATACGTCGATGATCAAGAATCCAAGTTCACGTCAGTTAACGGTGGTAGGATGCGTGCATTTATCGACATGAACAACAATGGAATTAGTAATCTCAGATCACCAGAATTAGATTTTGACGCTGCAACGAAGAAATGCGTCGACCAAGGCAACATCCCGATGACAACTTCGTTGACGACAATCAACGATGGAATGACCGCATTTAGAACTGACTTTTCTAATCATGTGCAAACGTTTCTGAATTTTCGTAGGAACATAAACAGAGCCATTAATGAAGTTTTTGGGAGTCCAGCAGTTGTTGATATTAAACTCGCTGACATTAACACAAGACTCAACAATATTGTCAGTGGAATTCCTGATATCATTCAAAAAACTAATCTGATTAAAATTCCTCACAAGCAGAATATCAATGAGGTATACACAGTATCATCAGGATCATCAACATGGTCACAGCAAAATGACACTATCATACACACCGCGACGGTTACTGGTGTGTACAGGCTGTCCGTGTTCAGCTCTGCAAAATTTAGGATTTTTACCACATATCCATGGCGTCATTCAATCGATGTTTTTTTTTCTGGAACTGTGTCTATTGTGTTAAATAAGGATACCGAAGGAATATTTATACTGGAACCATCTTATAATAAAATTAACCGCAGCGTCTTACTGGTGGTGTCTGAAATTTGTTGCTGAAACACCTCAATTAACCACTTAATAAAAGCATAATGAATCAAAATCCAATCGACGTTCTTCGTTACAGATACAATCAAGTATGTACATGGCAACTAAACTAAAAAAATATCATTGGTGATTATACAGTAAAAGTAAAAAGATATCGCAGATGTGTGTTTGTCATTGATGTAATTGTTTATTCAGTGTCTGCCGTTATCGCTGGAACCGGAGTATTGCTATCAACAATAACAATGACCGCGCCTGCAGTTGTAACAATCGTTGTTTCGACTTCAACAACTATCGCGGGTATTATCAGTATTATTGCGAAGAAGATAGCTACATGCACAAACACAAAAGTACGCGAGTATACAATAAAACTACACACGGCGATGTCAGCATATTCTAAACTATCATCGTATCTATCATCGTATCTCAGTGATGGTAAAATATCCGATGATGAGTTAACAATGATGATAAAAATATACAATGAAGTATTTGACGAAAAAAAATGGAGCAAGATCAAATGAGTATTCCTGATTTAAAATAATAACGGTAATAATAATGTCATCATCGAACGAACTACTGCAACAGATCGTCGTTAATACAGCACCGCTAAGGACAACAATGATATCAGTGAGTTCAACCAATCCCGAGTTTAATGTGGTTTTTCCAACTGCAATTCAAGGTAACGAAATAGCGCTAGCACAATTACGGGTTTATTACAGTTGGCCAAATATCATGTCGAAATCATTCGGTGGATTACAAGCAAATAATTCCCTGGCATTCGCAAATAAGAATAAACCCGACGGAACTCTCGATTGACAAGTTGTTGGTATTCCAACGGGTAGTTATCAAATAGAACAAATCAACGATGAGTTCCAACGCAGAATTAAATCTATTACAGGAAAAGAATCCAAAATAGCTATCATGGTTCATGAACCAACGTTATCGTCCGCGATAGAAATAAATTCTCTCGACTACACCGTAAATATTTATCAAAGTTTGATCAGATCAGTGCTAGGTTGGCCTGAGATTCCGCCAGTTTATGTTGGTCCACCAGAACCAACCCGGAATGAATTTTTCAAGACCGAAATTTTTTTTTTTATAAAGATTCCCGATCACAGAAAAATGTATCCATGGACTGTCAATGAATTTTTTTACTGATAACGCTGAAAGTATTCCTGATCTGAAAGAAATTACACAGAGGGACCTCCAGAATGGCTCTTTAGTAACCTACCCATTTTGTGCTGTCTGTAAATAAAGCAATGAATGATGAACTTAAACTAGTTTCCCTAGGTGTTAGTAATTTATTCAGAACCATAATGCAACATTACAGCGAGGATACGAAAAAAACATCATCGATGGAATTCAGCACTTGAATCTAATATCATATAATTTAATTATATCAAACACATTATAACCAGAAATGTACATTATAAATTAAAATCACTGTTTATTCAACCTGATGCTGTTCGAACAACAATAGCCAATAATCTTACATCCCTAACAGAAGTTCTTATTTTAGATTTAACGATCTCATTGATGAGCACTTTCCAAAACTACTTGATTCATGGAGAAAAGTAGCCCCGCCACCAAGTATTCTCAGATATAATAATGATCCATACGGTGGAGGTCGTCATATTTCACCTTGTATTGTTAATATAACATCGACGATCGCAGTCAATCTCGTTGGTGACGTTAATGATCGCAGCTATCAAGTAGATCTTGAAAAGTAAAATCAGGCCCAGCAAGGATACATCTTATACTCATTTACCCCTCAAATACCACCAGAATATTTAATTGTATCAGCACAAATTAATCTTGTTTATCTGAGATGTCATAATCCACTGTTATCAAGAATACATTTCAAACTTACTGACCAGATCGAACACCTTCTGGATTTAAGAAATGAATCATTGTATATAGATTTGTAAGTGAGATCGTAGAACAAAAAATAAATGTTAATAAATTAGAATAATGAAAAATAAATATTATTATCTATCGTCGGTGAGAGATCAGTACACCACATGAAGCAAGATAACCCCGTCAAGCAAATCTCTCTCTGATAGAGTAATTAAGCAATTGTCCTGCTTGTTACTGTAGTCATGTTACATACCTCACCACGTCAAACACGTTGTGGGTGTTGTTTTGCACTCACCTCGGGTTTGATATTGGGGGGAGTGTACATGAAATTAAAAACTATTCATAATATATAATATAATTATAATTTCTATATGAAAACTGGAACCCCTCAAAAATAAACAGTAGGATGATGTAAGCTCTTAACCTTGTGACCTCACTGAAGGGTATACCCCTCACAAGACATTTAGAAATAATTGTCGCTAAATGAAAAAGTATCATGAGGTGCCTGTGGGCCATAAGAAAGAACTTTACAGAAAATTAGGGTCGACCCAAAAAACTAGGGTCATCAACGGAAAGACCCCAAAAACTAGGACCTCATGACTTTACTGGCAATGATGGGACCCCGTAGAATGGTTGACCGATCATCATTGCTGATGTTTATTTTTGTTTATTTTATTATTATTATTATTATTATTATTATTATTATTATTATTATTATTGCTATTATTATTATTATTATTATTATTATTATTATTATTATTATTATTCTTATTATTATTCTGATTTAGAACTATTTTTTATGATTGTTCTGATTCATAAGTATTTTTATTATTATTATTCTGATTCAGAAATATCTTTATTATTCTGATTCAGAAATATTTTCATTTTAAACAAATAATGAATCATGAAAATATTAATGTTATTATTTCTGCGATTGAAAAATTACAACATCACGGTATAAAGCTATCTGATGAACTTAATCCTCAGAAAATTATGTGTGATTTTGAATCATTAAAGCAACGAAATTTGAGAATAAATACACATTACCAGCCGATTAGAGATTCATAAAGTTAATTCAGCAAGCAATGCTACAGTCGCTGGCAATAGTTACAGATACATAGGTGAAATTATTTGTCCCTCTTGCACACTCAATGGAAAAGAGATCCGAATTGTCTCACGAATGCGAAACAAAAAAAATTGTGAATGCTCGTAAAAGACAGTTGAGGGAGATTATGTCTGCTTGTAATGTCAGTGATGATTTTGACTGTTAAAGCGCTGTCACCAGTGACTATAGTGACGACGAAACTAACTCTGTCACAGTGACTGTGGTACTAGCTAAGCAAGAGGGACAATTCATTTCTGAATACAGTACAAAAAATATTTATTTATATTTACTCAGAATCAGATTTATTTTTTATTCTGATAATAATAATAATTTTTATTCTGATAATATTAATTTTTTATTCTGATAATAATAATAATAATAGTAATAATAATAATAATAATAATAATAATAATAATAATAATATTTTTTATTCTGAAAATTATTCAGATTCTGATTTAATCCACTGACAGCTAATTGCTTGCAGTTACTAAATACCACACACACACACATATACAGTCATGTAATGAAGCGGGACAACTGCCTAATTAACCTATTAGAGAGAGCTTTGCTTGACAGAGTTATCTCGCTTCATGTGTATGATATTTAAACGTGATTCGCTGATCATATTTTGTTGAAAATGCAGAGTTGGTTATATTATTTGCGACAAAATATACGGAAGCTGGGTTAATACCAAAATATTTACAAGCTGCATTTATCGAATGAAGTATTATTTCTTCCCCTGTCTCTACATTTACAGACTTAACATCTTTTGCGCTCTTACAATGATTATTAACGCCATTTTTGCCAAGTTTGCCATTCAGACTCTGTGTAATAGCATGGAAGTTACTTAAAGAGTTGTCTTTTGGATCTGAATTAATATGATCGATCACAAGTTCATCTTTGATCAATCCATAATAACACTCATAGATGAATTTATGAGATAAATACTTTTTTCTCCAGTACAGAGCATTTAATAACCAGTATTAATGACAAAACCGACTGGTTTTTTAATCGACAGTGCCTAATTACACCATCTCAAGATGCTTCATAATTTATAATGATGGGATATTTTACAACTTCATTTTGTTCCATTTGTATAATAATATTATTTGTCTAAATCATTATTTGGAAAATCTGGCGAGATAGTCTTTAGAGTTTTGTATGGGGGATTCGACTTCATCGGCGTTATTTTTTCATCATAATATCGTTTCAGCTGTCTGTATTTTTTACCACCACATTGCACACACAATTGAGTTTCTCCTCTGACCCCAACACCACACCGTAACATGGTTTTGGTCCAAGACTGCCATGTCGAACGCTTTGCATATGATATCCACATAATTCATTTATGCATGCTTTTTTACAAGGAGTTGTAAAACCCATCATTAACCACTTACAGTTATTCTTTGTTTGAATCATTATATACATACTTATACTTCATTTAAATAGATATTTGTCTTAATTATAATATGGAGGAGTTTGAGAGATTATCCGCAATTAAGCCCAATAAAGCCAGATTTGATCTTGAGAAACTGCCGGAATCTAAATTTAGTTTTTCGATGCAAGATCTTGTTTTAACAACTAAGGATATAACTGATCGTATCCGTGAAGCCAAGAAGGAATTTCACGATGATAACGCGGATCATGTCTGGTCAACATTCAGAATAAAAAATATTGTCGATGCTACAATGAATGATTCGCGCTCAGGAAGAAATATTAACTATCTCGACAATCAAAGATATTTTATTCTGATAAAATTTATTGTGCAGACAGACGACGACACTTGGATTATGCGTGACAAACATGACCCTATCCGTGTACATGTTGGAAGTAGTATCGTCACGCTGAATAAAACTTCCAAACCAGGAACATTGACTGGCATTGACAAACCATATTATCAACAAGCGTATCCTGTGACTGCAGTTGTTTATGCGATATATCAGCTGAATGATAATCCTAGCGTTACTGATCTCAAACCGATGAAATTTTCTAGCTTAAATGCTGTAGCTGAGCAAGTTACAGAACACTTTACTAACGGGATACGTGGAAACGGTTTAACGGATCTAAGACGTAAAAAAGTAAATACGTTGGCAGAAACAGTTAAAGATATCGGAGCGTCTATCAGCGACGCTGCTGAGCTGGGAAAGAAGTTAAAATTCCTAATAACAATGAAGATGTTAACCGGAGAGATTTTATGCAAATCAAAATGTGAATCAAGGGGAGTCTCGATAACGATTATTGATCATAACTCACACGCATGGACATCGGCCGTAACAATATTTCCACGAGACAGAACAGTTAGATTTGTTAATGATTATATATTTGATTTTATCAGAAATATCAGTAAAAGTGACCCTGTATCTGTTTGGCTGTTTTAAAGTTCCGATGACAAAAATTATGATCAGTTTGTACAGCCTGGAGGAGAAATCTATCGTGCAGAATTTGTCCACGACGAAATGAAAAATCTTGCGTTGAAATACACGAACGATAATTATGTTATCGAACAATTACTGAATAACTGTTTTACCGTTCCATCAGTTGCTGCTCATTTTGCTCAGGAGAAAAATTCATGGTCACCGACAAGATCGGAATTTCTTGTTGATGTCCAACGTAGTTGTATCGAATACAGACACGGCGGATTGTGGAATACTAAATACAATTATAGCAACGTTATCTTAGTTGATATGGTAGCATGTTATCCTGGAAGTTTTCCTGGATACGGAAAGTGTTCTGAATACTTTAAGAGATTTGGTCATCCAACAAATGAGATGACCAGGGTTGCGATAAATGGTACTTTACCAGATTTTGATCTGACTGGATTCGCCTGTGTAGAGTCATTCGAGTTTACGGAAAATCTCCATCCGATTACTTATGCTTGGTTTGACCGTCATTTCTCAGAAAAATATTGGGTTCCAATAGTACTATTACGATACATGCTTGATGTAAAAATATTGATATCGTTGAAAGTAAATGAAGCAATTATATCACATCGTCCGCAGAAACAAATTTGGTTGACACAGCAAACGAAATATTCTGATGATGAAAATCCTGATATGACTGATTATAAAAATAAAGTTGCAAAAGATCTTGGGAGGAAAATAATTGGTAAATTTACGCAAGGAGGATCATATGATCATAAACGACATTGTACAAGATTAATTATGGACGATGCTGAACTCGATTTTATAATTGCTGATACAACGGAGGAAAACACATTTGTAAGTCGAAGTAATGCTTGTTTATCACACGGAACTAAATTAGGTGCAATTGTGAGCTATTCTGATGGTGAGTCACCGCAGTTTACTCATTTAAGATCTTCAATGTTAGCATATGTTTCGATAAATTTATTATCGATGATAAACAAATTTAGTGATGATGCAGTTAGAGTCGCCACAGACTCATTTTATATCAATAAAAAATACGCAGAATTGCTAGTACAATTACATATCGGCGCTGATGCATCATGGGGCGAATGGAGAACAAAACGAGAGAAGATATTTAGTTATTCTGAATCTGCGGAAGTTGAAATTAAGAATATTTATTAAAAAAAATAATCAAATATCAGAATTGTCATCTGCACTATCGGTATATCTTCCTGTGGCCAGACATAAGACTGTTTACCTATATGTGTGTGGTGGTTCATGTTAAACAACGCGTGGGATTAAATTATTCCGGAAGTTTGATATGATTGTTTGGACACCCAGATATAAACTCGCCAGAAAGATGACCGAACGACCAGTAAAATCTCAAACTTATCATAGTTTCTTCAGATGGTGCCGAGACGCATGGACTCCTGAACGAATGGGTGAGAAATACATTCCCAAAATTATTATCTTGGATGAAATATGCTCGGTGTCGCTAGACGTATTGAAATATTTCTTGATATGTTATTGACAAAGAATACTGCTGTAATAATGTGTGGTGATCATGGTCAACCGCCACCTTTTGTTGGGCAGTCTCCACTCGAGTGGTTTCAAACGTTTGTAGATTATTACGAAGAAATAACTGATGATCATAGAGCTATTGATGAACCGCTGAAAGAGTTTAAAAGGTTAATCAGACTGCAGCCAGACAAGATTCAGTGTGAGATAATGCGTGAAGTAATTTCAGAAACTACGATGAATGATTTTTGGAATTTGTGGAGGCCTGCTGATTTGATAGTTGCAAGTAGAAAGATAGTTCGTGATACACTTCAACAACAATTATTTCTGTTACATAAAGAAACATTTTGAAACCTCCCTGTACCATTATGTTATCACCCAGCAGATACTCGACGACAGAATATCGATGTTGAGATTCCAGGTTGCGGTGATAAACAAAATCTTGTGTTAAATGATATTGTTTCAGTTCCTGTCAGTGCTGTTGAGATCGAGTTAACGATAGACAAAACTCCGTGGACACTAGGATACGCTATAACGATTCATTCGTCACAAGGATTAACTATCTCAGATACAGATATCTCGATTGTCGATGATAGAATCGAGTGGTCAAATTTTGTTGATCTCGCAGTGCCTCGATTTAGAAGAATATCTCAGCTGCGGAAGGTTATCATAGACAATGATAATGTAGTCGTTGACGATGTCAAGGACGAAGTTGTCAAGAAAAAATTATTTGGTTATAAACAATGTGACAAAAAATAAACGAGACTTTGATATCGATGCTGAATTTATTATGACACTGAAACAACGACAGAATAATCATTTTGCCAGCTGAAACTTAATATGTTGTGGCAGTATTCGAACAATAACCCAAGACAGTTTACCGTGGATAGAATTAATAGTAGTCTTGGTCACACACACGAAAATGTGATGCTGACCTGTCTTGAATGTAATCGACGTAGGGGTGCCAGTTTACAAAAGTGAACGCGGTGGCAGTTGTGTGTCTTCAGGAATTACTTGCAATTGTTCGCGTACAAATCTACGTTGAGGAGCAGTTGAATCTAGTCTGTAGATTGCAGGTCTACCTGTGGATCTTACCGCGCTGAAAATTTTATGTGTTGTCACACTCCAAATAAGATCAGTTGCTCTTTTTCTACCCCCCTTCAAGTTCACCAGGTTCATATAAATATCTGACAGTCACATTACCTAGTACTGGTTGAGAGAAGGAGTCATGTCGTTGTATTGGTATATGTTTCTTTGTAATCGCGCTGATGGGTTTCATAGACGTTGCACGAGTAATTTCATTATTTAACGCAGCTATCACACTTGGTAATCTTGCAACCCATTCACGAGATCTTTCATCTGTGGATATTTTCCTTTGCATATTGGTATCCAAATAACCGCTCAGCAGGTGTTCAATGAAATCGTTCAACGATTGCCTGATCCCGATGAATTGCAGTGTGTCCTCGTCTGATTTTAACATTATGTTTTTTTCTCAGAGATGATACTGCATCAAGACATTCATTGCCAGGATCAACCTGTAATAGTTGTGGCCATCGCAAGGGTCCTCGTTGCTAAATTCGTTGAAGCGCAGATGCAACTTCAGATGCTGTTTTTGTTGATAATGTTTCTGCTTCTTTATATCTACTTGCAACATCAACGACAGTTAACGCGTATTTGCATGTGCGTGATTGACGTCCACCAATTTTAATAGTATCGCAAGGTAAAAACAAAATATCTGCCTGGTGAACTTCATTGGGATCGCTGACATCAAAATGTGCATACTGAACTTTTTTAGGTGGTGGTAGATAAATTTGCCATATTGCCTGTCGTGCTAACCAATTTGCAACAGAACGCGAGACACCTGCTGAATCAGCAAGTTTACTAATCGCTCCTGTACCCCTCCAATATCCTCTTGGGCTATAATAAATCGATTCCATGATTTTAATAATCGGTTGATTAATTACCAGCCCCTAGTACTAGTTTACCTTTCATCGCAGATTTTACTAGGAAGCTAGCGAGTTTTTCTCTGAGAGATTTATTCTTTATGGAGTTTAACGAGTGAATCAACTTCACATCTGCAATATGTCGTTGTTGTAAATCCTTATTTTTATACGCAACATCATGAACGTGACACTCTTGATCAATCGTATTTATTGGATACTCTTCAGGTCTTGGTTGATCTCTTTCGTCAAGTCGAATATCAAGTGGAGTTCCAGGACCAGAATAATTATATCCAGGATGTTGTTTTTCTCCTGGGTATTTAGCCTTGGAGTTCCTGGTAATTTTCCAAACGGAGCTGTGATATCACCTCCCTTGATATTCATCAAAGAAGAAATAAATCTGTATTTGATTGTACCACATTTCACACACTTGCATGTAAGTGCGCGCTTGCTATTTTTTGTTATTATTGTTGCTAATCCACTGGTGGGGGTGGGCACTCTGCATCGAACACAATATAAATTCATATTATTTATTGTATTTGTACTACATGGATATAATTGACTTTTCAGCGACACGAAAGCAGGAGCCAGTCAAGGATCATCCAGCACTACCAAATTCTATCATAGCAATTATCATAGGTCCATCTGGGTCTGGTAAAACACAATTATTACTTAACCTGATAATGAGATGGCTCAAGTGGGATAAGTTGGATCTGGTAGCACCATCTGTAGACGATCAACGATGTTATGAAGTACTTAAAGATTTTAATGAAAATGCAAAGTTGTTGGATGAAGACGGCAATGATATTATCGAGTTTATCACTGATATTGATGAAGCCCCATCTGTAGATGACTTCTATGGATTTATTAATATTCTCGTAGTATACGATGATTTAATGCTGGACAAACAATCAAATCCAGCTCGGATATTTTTTCGAGGCAGACACAAAAATACTGATATTATATATGTTACTCAGCAATATACACAAATACTTAAAGTGATCAGAGATAACTGCAATATTTTAGTTGTATTTAATGGAGTCGATACACATACTCTGCGAAACATTCATCAGACTTGGTGTTCAGGGGATATGGATATGATTAAGTTCAAAAACTTCTTTTTAAAACCACAAGCTACCCCACACGGATTTATCACACTAAATAAATTTACATGATCCTAGGTCGAGGTATCGTATAGATCTCGATAAAATCTTTGGATTAAAACCAGAGCAGCAGCGATGGTGAACGACCAACAGTGAGTGTCCGGGTACGAAAATATACACGCCATAAGAAATGAAAATAAAACGTCAGCGATAAAGTAACAAAATGAGCTAACCCAGTTAGAGAGAATCTCAGTCGGTTAGAGACTTCGGTTTAGCGTTATTGACCTTGTATTGTCAGCTTTTGTTGGAACCTTTAGTTTTCAAACAAAGACACTTCAAGCAAGTCTGTTCACCCTCTCTGCTGCTGTGACACACAATGTCTTTAGCATAAGTACCACTTATTGTATCCAGTCATCGAAGCCAAGACTGTTCTAATCACGTACAGTCACGTACATCGTTCCTATTTACAACGTAAATTTGTTGGTGTAACAAACTAGCAATACACATTTCTTGGTAAGTATCATTCGTTGATACTGTTCACCGAATATCTTCTTTACACGGAGGTACACAGTTTGTTTTAGTCTCAGTTCTCAACACTTTTAACACAGTTTGTCTTTCGTGCACAAATACTGTTTGGGTTACCATATCTTTTCTGTATGTACTTTTCATAAATAGTCCGCAATGAATCTTATGGTAAACGAAATCTAAGAAAAGTGCTCACCAGTACGCACATCACACTTCTTCAAACTTCTATGAAATCTTAGTATCTGGTATGAGTTTTATTAGCAGTTCTTGGTCGCAACACTGAGTGCTAAAGTCGTGGCATGGTGTTTTTATATGAGTCCTTCACAGGAATGTCTTTTTCTGATGAAATAGTCATACGTTCTACAAATCGTACTACTGGAACAGAAATGTCTTAGTCACACACACACACACACACACACACACACACACACACACACACACACCACCCGTCTTGATAAAGTCTCGTCTTGGTGTCAAACGCCCTCTACACGATTGTTTTAATCCTGTAAGTTTTTCCTCTGAAATAATTCTTTTTAGTATTTTAACGTTGTAGGTAGAATTCCTGTCATAAGCATTCTTCCGAGTCATGGGTAGTTGATCACTGTCTAATCATTTGAAAACTTTTAAAGAAAACAAGCTTGTTATGGCATTCAGATATCAGTGGTTAACCGTTTATGTCGTAAAGGATCTAATTTGTATTTGCATTTCTTTTACATCTGTAAAGACTTTCTTGTAAAAGAGTTCTCTTGACTCAAGAGGCAAACAACTATTGTTCTCTTTTAAAGTATCGATGACGATAATAATCATGCCGTGACAACACAGAGATGATCTGTTATGTTCCAGTAAGTATCGATGACGATAATAATCATGCCGTGACAACACAGAGATGATCTGCTATGTTCCAGTAAGTATCGATGACGATAATAATCATGCCGTGACAACACAGAGATGATCTGCTATGTTCCAATAAAGCTGAGTCTTTATACTTACATTCATAGATCTTCACATCACAACCTAAACACTGTTCTTGGTCTCTCTTTCCCGAGTTGACAAATCCTGCTCTAGGAAACGTATTCTTACTTGACATTCCATCATGTTCTGGGAGCAATTGTTTGAACGGATTAAGTGGACTTTCAAGGACATAATAACGAGGAAAGCCACAGGAAACATGAATTATTCTTCAATATTTACATAGCAATGAGTTAGTGGCATCCAAAGTGGTTTGTGAGTAAATAGATGAGATCGTATATACGTACACTCGCATCATACTAGGAGAACAGAATGACCGTGCTGCATCGCTTTTGCTAGTACATTGGTAAGGCACTCAAACAGCATCGCTTTCAGTGGTAGTAGAGGAGAGGCAAGGTTGTGATGTATTGCTGATATCGCGGAGTAAGCCATCGCTGTTCGCAGAGCACAGCATTCACACTCGAGTTCGTGATTGAACTTGAAGTTTGTAGTGGAACCATCATTCGATTGCTCTGTCAAATTCGTCAGTATTGGTGAGAGTGTGCTGTCCTCAAAATTGCACATGGGAGTTCACAATGGGTCCTTTATTTGGTTGCTGTGTTGAATTATTCGCCCTCTTTCTCAGTCTGCTCTTGTATTCATAATTAAGTTTTGTTCTTTTAACTTTCCACTTTTATACACGTGAGATCAGCAAAGAGCTGTTGTCTGGAAGCGCGCTTGTTTTATGATACACAATATAAGAAACATTCTAAAGGGCGACTGAAATTTGGGTGATTTTGTCAACTTAAAATTGTATGTGGATCCAATATTTTTCGCGAAAATCTTGATTTTGTCCCGACTGTAAAGCCTCTTTCAATACCTCCAAGTTCAACACTGGGCTCGATTGATAGTTCAGTGTCAGTCCTTTGGCTTTGCATTTGACATGCATTTCTTTCTGTTGTTCTTTGTATTGGTATCGTTAATTTGTTTGACCGTTGCTAGACAAACTGATGGTAGTGCCTTCTCGTGCTCTCACCCGTCGTTACACCTAAACGTCCCCTTCGAGTTTGGTTGATGGCTAGGACGCAATAGATGTACATATAACTGTTGTTATTAAACTAAAGCACTAGATCTCTTAATGAGTTTTGAGTCAGTTGATGTCATAGCGCAACTATAACAAGAAGTGAAATTTTACTGTTCTCCCATCTATGTTGTTGGGAATTTTGTCACTTTGTCCAATCTTGACATAAGGCAAACTCAGTGCTGCAGAACTGTAACATAGTTTAAGGTCCAGCACGAGTTTCTGAAAGCTGAGAATGTGTGCAATGTTGCCTTCCAGAATTTTAGACCCATAATCTGGCATAAACCTAATGCTACTGCGTTTATTTGATAATAAATATAAAGCTACGTTGGTGAAGCTGATGAATTAAAAACAAATGTTGGCAATGACCATATCTGACTTAGAATTTATTATTAAAAAGTGCAACCAGATGGTTATCTCTTTGTCCTATAATAAGGCAAAATGGTGTCCTAATTTTATTTCTTCTTGCATCTCATACTACTACTACTACTACTACTACTACTATTTTCGTATGGTTCGTTTAGTCAGATCCTTGTTAACGTTACATATCAATTAACGGAGAACTGGATAGTAAATATCTGACTTTAATTTCCTCTCTGTGTTTTACACGAACACATACGCACACACGTACACATGCTTTAATTCCGTGTTTTGAACTAAATTTACTTTAGCACATTACATTTTCCTAGAACATTCTGTATCTAGATGAAAATTTTTCCAACTGTCACAAGTATATTGACGTTGTGGGTATAGAAATGTTGGTCAGTGTACTTATCAAGCTACCACAGATAGTGAAGAGTTCCAATTGTACATTTGTATCAAAAGTGATGAATGAAACTTTGGCCCGTTATTATTCTCCCTTCGGGTTCAAATATGACCATGCCATGACTAAATGGTCTGGTTTCTGTGAATACTTGAGCGACTTATCAAGCCAATTTGTGCTCTGAACTGTCTGTTGCACACTGGACAGGTGATGCCGCATGCATTTGCTTGAACAATAAATGACAAGATTTCCTATACTCACGCTTCGGTACTGCCTCTTCAATTTTTCTCTGTTTTAAAGTCTGTAGCTCCTGTACGGACGAGACACCACCAAGTAGAGTGATCTTGTGCGAGGTCTTCCCAAGACTCCGGATCAATGTTGAAGTGTTGACTTGATGGGTAAAACGATCTCCGGGTGGTCATAAGAAAAGCTTCAAAGACTTCTACCAAGTCATCCCTGGGACACTTCAGCACTGACCCTGTGTAGAATATCTTCTTTGAAAGTCGCTTTTCTGACACCCTCGCCACAAGGTCTGTCCATCTCATTTCTGATGTCATCAGCAGAGCTTGGATGTTTGGAATGGATGCCCATGTGAGAAACGCAGTGTCTAGAATCCTGTCCTGCCATCTTATCCTCGTCAGTTTCCTCAGCAGACAACCCCTGTAAAACTGATTCAGCTATTTTTACATGGAGTCTGTACACAGTCCAGGTTTTGCAAGCATACAACATGGTCAGCAACATAATGGCTTTGTGGACTTGAGTTTTGTTTATAGACTGACCCCTTTGCGTTGATTTCATCATCGATACAGACTGCACATGTTAGTGTGCTTCCGAGATAGGTGCGAGTGTCCAATGCCAATAAGAATTGGTCATTTCCTGTGATGGTAAGCTCTGTGATAGGCTTTCTTGGTGCAGCTTGGTGTATCAGCTCTGTCTTCTTGATAGTGATTGAGACCAAAATTGTCAGAAGCTGAAGAGAATTGGTCCATATTGTGTTGGATGTCAGATTTGGTATTCATTGAACAGCCGTAAGCAAAAAGGAGATCACGAACAGTCACTTCCTGTAACATCATCTTCGCATTTGGTCTCCTGAAATTCAAGAGCTTGCTTGTAGTCCGGTATCTAATGTTGATTCTAGTGTCATAGTCACGGAAGACATCAGTAAGCACGGCAGAGAACATATACTGAAATTCGTTGGGGCCAACACAGAGCCCCGTTTGACTCCTTTGGTGACTGGGAATGGTTCAGATGACCCAGCTTTGTCCATGACACGAGCGAGCATATTATCATGGAACTGACGAACAGTCATAGTGAATTATTCTGGTCAACCAAACTTTGACCATGATCTTCCAAGGGCCTACACGGCTGACCGTGCAAAAGGTTTTTGTCAGGGCAATGAATGTAGTGTACAGGTTGAAGTTCTGTTGCATTTCTCTCGGAGTTGACGAGCCGCAAACGCATTATTTGTGGTCCTCATCCTTCTCTGAAGCGAAACTGATTATCTGGCAGGAGCCCTTATTCATTGTTACACAAAAGACGATTCAGCAGTATTCTGAAATTTTGCCGGTTATTGACAGCAAAGAAAGCCCCGATGGTTGTCGCTTGATTGTATGTTGCCTATGAACTTATACAAGTGAACAATGGATAACGCTTTGTACTAAAGGTTATAATCCCTTCAGTCCACATTGACTGCAAGAGTTCAGCCCGTTTCCGTGACACGTGTGAGCCTCCGACTTTGAAGACTTCTGCTGGTATAGTATATGTTTTAGATGTTTTGCAATTTTACAGCAGGTCAACTGTTTTAACAGTTTCAGTCAGCGTTGAAGAATCAGCATGGTTTACGCTGATTGTCAGTTGGGTCAATCGATCAATTGCCTCCCCGCTGATAGATGTTGATCGAGCATGCAGTTGAAGTGTTCTCTCTATCGCTGAAGTATCGTTTCTTTGTCAGTGAGCAGTGTGCGCTCTCAGCACTCAGTATTAGAGAGATGCTCGTGATGACTGTGGCCCCTGGATTGTTTTCAAGGCATTATTCTTTTCTGTTTAAGGCAGAATCTCATCTGCCTTAATGCTCAGCCACGAGTCGTACAACCCTCTTAGTTTCCATTGGACATTCACCTTGATGTTGTAGGGGGCTGCATTATTAGATAATGAAGCACTGTCTCTTAAGCAGGCCTTCTGTAGCCGATGTTTCTCATTCAGATGTCTCTGTATGGCATCATCGTTCTTATGAAACCAATGTTGACGGTTACGTATACCGGGACCAGGGGTATTGGATGCAGCTGAGCACATATATTCTCTAAAGGATGCCCAATGTTCCTTGACATTCGCAGCGCTTGTATTGAGTACATCGGGTTTTTCTGCACGGTTCTTCGGCAAGTGCCTGTTTCACATTTTCCAGTCTCAATTCGTTTTGTTGTCATCTGCTCGAAATACACTAGCAGAATTGCAACATATGTAAGATCTAGAACACACCAAAAAGTGATCCTGCGAGAGTATTGCAACATATATTTAAGATTATTATTTGACACAAGCCAACTCGACAACTAAACCGGCGGAAAGTAGAACTGTAACAAAATTCAGAGAGCAGGCATATATTTTCCAACATAATAGAACAAGTAGACAGACGCGTATGGGATAGTTGTTTCTTTTTTAAATAGGAGTGATGGGGAAGGCAAAAATATTATAGATGGGAATATAGACGTTTTCTTTATTTATAAGAAGGCTTGTAAGGAGTAGGGGAGGGTTAGGTAAATTATTTTTATTCATACGTTTTCTTTAAAATCCTACCCTGTGTGGATAGGGTGGTAGTTCTGTTTAAAATAGGAGGGATGTGGAGGGGAGGGACATTATGGATGTCACGGAATTGTATAAATCCCTTCATTTATTAAATACATGTACTAGGGTTTCGTTTTTTGTGTACAGCGATACCTGAGGGTGATTTAAGTATATTGTACAATATTTCGAAACAGTGAGTTCGGTTCATCCTATGCCGCACGTGCGAAGTGCTTTCGATAGGGAAAACTGAATACATCAAGTGCACAGGCGATGTATGGCTGCATTGTCTGTGTATAAACGCCTCACCGTCTAAATCTTTACACTACGGAACGTTTTGTCAGTGAGCAGTCTACTTAAGGGCTTGCACATCTTCAGTTGTAGAGGTATGTGAGTTATTTATTAATTTCTTGTGCATAACTTTAACTATTGTACTACTAAGATTATTTTTGAATACTTTCTATGTAGCTTCGGCTTACGTAGTATAATGCAAATATTTTCTATTCTTGTTTGTGACTTAACAAGAGATTTATATTAGCAATATAAAGTAGCATTTTTATCGGACACAGGTAGGTTCGCTTCTGAACCTGTTTATTGCTTTGTAATGATGTACCGATAATGTAATTTGTATAGCTTACAGTATATAACGTCATTACGTTTTATCGAATATGCCCGTGTCATGCATAGTACACGGTGTTAGATATATTTTCAGCTGATCGGAGTCGACGGGGTACCAGCTGTAGAGCTAACCATAGAAGTTGACCATAGCAGCTGTAAAACTGAACCATAGCAGCCGCAGAGCAGAGTGAACAGTGTGTTGCTGGTTAAGTAGCAGGTGATCGGGCGTTGCTGACCGAATTGAAGGGCGCTGATTGCTTGATTGACCAAGGAACTGAATGGTGGTCGGTGACTACCTGAAATGCTGACTGCTTGACTGACCAGTGTGACTGGTAGCCAAGTATTCTGGTGACTGAGTGTAACTCTACACATGTAATCTTTTTAGCCGTGGGCTAATTTTTTCGGTTTGTTATACCCAGTGTTTTGGTACTGTAGAGATATTTTGTATGATATCTGTCCCTTTGTTTTCATCATTTTACTATTTGAGTAAAGTACCTCATTTTTCACTATTTGAGTGAATACATTTTACTATATGAGTAAAGTACATCATCTTTTACCATCTGAGTAAAACACATCATTCCTTTCGTCGTGTGAAATTACAGTGAATCGTTCACCTTTGTCCTTCTACTGTGTAAGGTCATTTATTTGTATTTATATTTGTTGTATTATTAGGTTCGTGTGGATTGTATTAATTTGTCCAATATCTGGATCTTGTACACGCACGTATTAATCATAATTCTTTTCTCATACAAGCCATTAATCAATAAACATTGTATCTGTATCACCTTCAAAAGTGTTCTGTTATAAATCCGAACAACCCGGTTATCTTGTTACAATAGATGGAGGTAGATGTTTTATATATTTAAGGGGATTATAAGGTGTTAAGGGCGTGAAGGAGATAATGTAGTTAGGTTTGCTGATAAGGTAATTAAACTGTATTTTATATTGCTTATTTTACATCCAAAGGTGAGGGGTCAATAGATGAATGGGTCTTGATATGCAAGGATTATGAAGATCGTTTAATTTTGGGTGGGTACAGTATAGAAGGGGGCCAAGCTTTTAACGTCGTTGGGGGTGGGGGAACTAGGGATTCAAAGATAGATATAGATGGCATTATTTTAATGATAACGTTTTAATTATTTTTCGTTTAAATTTTACGTTTTGCTACATCTTATCTTGTATGAATGGGATGTAGTTTGTTCATAACAGTAAGGTTAGGGCTGGTAGAAACATTATGGAAGAGACATATATTTTAACTTTATTTATAATGGATATCATGCCGTACCTAGATAGTATATAACTGAGTGTTGATAATAGATATCCATGTGTTGGTGGTAGATAACTGGTTAGTGGATAGGTAATCACTGGGTGCTGTTAGTAGATAACGTGTTGTAGACATTAGATAACTGGGTGGAGGGTAGTAAATCACTGGGTGTTGATAATAGATAAATTGGTTGGTGGACAGTGGACAACTAGCAGATGGATATCAGACAAATGATTATCGTTATATTTGGATTATGAAGATGGTAGTATTGTTTTTTAAAGAGGAGAATATGAGAGGGTGGGGCTGTTAGATAATAGGGTAATGATTGAACTATAAGGAGTATCAAAGGGCTGTAAGGGGAGATAAAGAAGTTAAATTGTTTATCAAGCAAACCAAAACACGGCAGTTCATTCACATAGAGGGCAGAGAAAATCCAATTTTCCAGATCGACAAACACTGACTAATCACAACACCGCACAGAACCAGCGTGCTCCAAAGAGTCAGTCTCCTAGTGTAAAACATATCGTAATAAGGCATCTGGGTTCGAGAGCAGAGCGTTCCCCATACTGCACTGTTAAAAAAGCATACCTTTCAAAGCGGAGACCTAATGCTATTTCCCGTATGTATCCATACTCATTTGACCTTATTTAACAAGAGATGGTATACAAACTCACATTTCCTGCCAAACACATCTAAAATGCTAAATGCTACACTGTTGCAATCAGACAGGCTTACCACATAATGATTAATCTATGACGTAATACAGTATTTTCTGTTCGAATGCAGACCATCACCTTATGCCATGTTGTTGCAAAATATACCTTTAAAAATGGCGGCCGCATATTAGTTTCTCCTTAAATGTTTGACCCAAAGTAACATGTGACCCTCGTTCGAGGCTGAAGCGCCATTTTCTGTTATTCATATTAGTTGGTTTGGCTAAATAAGTCTCAGAGACAAATCTAAAGTGCATGTAACGGCCAAACTTTTGGATCAACATAGCTAAATTTTGCTTCTGTCTATGCCGTCCGTTTGACACCTGTATATTTACCGATGGGTCCGATTATCTGAGTACTTAAGGTGTCATTCTAGTGATTTGGGACTACACATTGAGGTTGTTATTTTTCTCCATCAAAAAAAAATCAGAACCTAATGCACTCACTTCCTAGTGATCGTCACCATTGTTGTTCATAGCGATATCAGTGGTGAAAAAGATGCACTCGTGCCTTCAGATTTGTCGAAAGATAGTTTCACAGAGGTGTTGCGCTGGTTACTCTGACGGCTGTTTAATTGCTTCAAGCAATCAATAATATTTCTAAAAAAACGGTCACATTTGCTAGAAAGAAATAAGACTGAATTTACGTAATTCTATAGATTATGAAAAGAAGACACCTCGTTAATGTGGTTAGACCTCTTGCCACCTTCACGAATTATGATCACTACAGAAATAAAATTACAAAAACAACAATTGGCATATGATGATGATTGACAATCACGACACATCAGATGTTTGATTTGTTCTTTTTGTTATTTTTGTCTGTGTATTGTACAATTGCTGCAACTATCGGGAATTTGAGTATGCAACTGTGGACTATTTTCTCAGCATTTGCTGTTTGGTTATTTCCGATACGTCGCTGAATAATCACATCAGTAAAGGATACAGCAACCGCAACAGTACATTGGAATGTTCTGAAAGAAGCCCCTTAAAATCGATCGAGCCAGAGATGAAAGCGAAAGAAACAAGAATAACTAATTTTACTTGACTTTAGCGATCGGTAGTTCGATTGGTCATGTTTGCTACCAATAAACCGTGTTGTTTCAGGGCAAAACAACACCATGCAGCTAGATTACAAAGCCCATTATTAAGTGACCTTCAAGGCCGTTCAGATATGACGTCACGTACGGGGGTGGGGTAGGGTGGGAGTCCGATTTTTTTAAATGTGCCGTTAGAAAAACAACAGCAGTGACATCTACCAGAGAAAATGTAAACTACGTAGCATAACAGTATCTCCATTTGAGGAAAGAATATTGAGGAATTCATGATATATCTATAACTTTATTCATTGGATTTTAAGTCTGTTTCCTAGCCATAATATTTCTCTTTAGTACTGATTTCCAGAGGACTAAACCCAAGTTGAACAATATTATTTTCTAAATATTAAATAATTCAGAATGCAATGTTGTAGAGTTGTGTGTTTTTCTATACGAAGTAATTTGAAACCAATGTTATATTTAAAAATTGTTTCATGGGGTGGGTATCAAACCTTTGTGACTTTATAAATGAGGTAGTCTGAGGTTTTGTGACGAAATGTGTCGGGGCTTGGGGAAACTGGGGTAACAAATCCACCAAAATTTTCTGACTTCTATTATGGATGGCCCCTTGGTGGAAATCATTCATCTGACCCAAGTCTTGAATACCACATGAAATGCAGCATATTTCGGCAGTGAAATATAAGATGAACAAGGAATAAAGATTGAATCATGCATCGAATATAGTAAACCCCAACCACATTTTGTAAAAAATGTTTATTTCAATTCAAAAAGTGATTGTCTCAGAGTTAAATTATTGTTTTGAAAAATCAGTGTATAAATATGTTGTTGATATAATAAAACTGTATGCATCGAGTATATTATAACCTATATGTGAATATAAATGCAAAGGAAATACCAATTTAAGAATGACTCCAACCCATACTGAGCCAGCGCCAATGTCCATCTCCGTTGTTACCAGAGGTCGGCGGGGCACTACGTTCCTAGCATTAGTCTTGTCCAATGAATGTACACATCAGTATCTTTATGAGAATAACAGAAAAACAGAGAAAAGTGAAAAAGACATGGATGAAGAAAATCTTAAGTCATCAATAAAACTCTATAAAGATCAGGTATATACATGAAACACTTTTCGAATATTTGTGTAACATATAATTTGCACAACAAATCGTAAGTGTAACGTTTTTTCGAGTTGCAAATGCTTATTTGTTTGGCCGGTAAGTTCTCAGGAAAACCACTCGTCCTTATCAGGAAAAAATTGGCTGGGCCGAGTAAAGTGTACTAGGTATTCGTCTCTAGTCTGAGTAGAGGCAGATTCGCACTTTGCGAATAAATCTGCAGTTTCTGCCCTTAGACTCCTTAAGTTCGACGTCGCTTAACGTTTGGCGTACATCAGTTATGAATAAACTAATTCCTCATGTATTCAGCAGGTCTAGTCAATTTCTCAGTCAGCAAGCCTTTCTTGCCACAAAGAAATCAAAATTCTAGGCCGTATATTGACATGATTATGTCGAGATGATGACAGATTGCTTGATCTATGTATCTGTGATTATTTCGACATAATTATATCAAAATGTTGGAATTGGTAACACTGTTGAAGCATTATGCTGACATCATCAAAACAAGATATCTAGAATTCCTAATCAACATGATGTTTTTTTATGTCAGCAAGTCAAGTTACTGGTCATAAAATGTCAGCATGATTATATAGGCATGATGACAAATTAATATACCTTTGCTGTGTTACTGATCGTAATATGTCAGCATGATTATATAAGCATGATGAAAAATTAATATACCTTTGCTGTGTTACTGATAAGTTGCCACAATATAACATATAACAGTGCAGGTTCTCAGGACACAAAAGTCCACTCTTTTTATTTTGGATGCATTGAAAATTCCAAAAGCTGAGTCCTCATTTCACACGTTTTTTGTTGGCCAACTTTGTTCATTTAATCTGTTTCTGCAATGCAAGTATTAGTCATGTTGTATGCAGGTTATCAAAAAAGGTTTGTATATTGTAAAAAAATTATGTTAGTTCTTAGCAGACAAGGAGATTAATCAATTGCAGGTGCCTAATGATTGTTTGATAAACAGACTGATTACATGCGCTTGTGCTGTGACATTTCACTTTGATAAGCAAAAGTGAGCACAATTTTAATTGATCATGTTATAAATCCTTCCATTAAGAATGTTTGGAACACTTGCATTTTATTATAAACTGTATGAGAAAAGTAGTGCCAAGGGTTTGGGACTTATTTTTGTTTATTGGAGAAATATGAGCTCCCATGTTAATCATCATAACTGATCATGAAATCAGTTGTTTTGTTTGTGTGATGTACACATCTACTTTTGTTTTTGAGCGATTACCGTGTGTGTTATTTTAAATGACATCTTCATATGATTTCCTTGATGCCAAACACAAGGAGGCATATGAGTTTGATTCTGGCGTGACTGATGGACAGAAAGTAGTTCATGCATTCAGTTATGATGAAGAAAACACTGTCAAATGGGTCAAGCTAGACTTGAAGTTTAAGGGGAAGTGACCTCTCCTATTGGACAGAATAAGGAGAAGTGAGGAAGTGAGAGCTGGACAGGGAGAAAAGCGTGAAATGAAACAGTATGTGGTTTCTTTCTTTTATTTGAACTGTGTCGAGTATTTCTCATATTTGTGTTTAACATTTGTTTTAAGCAATACTGTTGTATCAAACAGAAGTTTCTCTGTTGTATACATGTTATAAATTCAGTTTTTAAGCATGGGACTGTATTCGATTGATATGCAGTGTATTCATACTTGACTTAAAAGAGCATGGCAGAAACTGCATTGTAATTAATTTTAATGGAGAGGAGTAAATAGATTTTACAGTATTGTTCATGTAATTACTCATAGGTAAAAATACTTTAGCAAATGCCAATTAAAAAATGTTTAGATTTTTTTAGTTTCCAAAATGTTTTGAAAATGGCAGTCAAAACAACCACCGTAAGTGTACATGAAAGCACAGGTACAGGTGTCTTCACACCATACTGTTCATCCATTCAAACAGCAGTGGTCACTGATGTCATGGATGAGTAAGCTGTCCTTTACAACTACATGTTTAGGAAATTAATTCCCAAGTAAATGTAAATCTTTTTGATTGTCAGTTTTGGCAATGTTTTACAAAGCTAAAAAAAGTTAAATTGCTTGTTTTAGTGGCAGTTGACTGTTTATTTGCAATTACAATGATATTGTCTAGGTACTCCTGTCAGAATTATATATGATGTATAGTTTCTAATTTGCTCATTTGAAGTCATATGGCCACAATGAAAAGTATAAAATTCAAGTTTAGCTTAGCCTCTGACATACAGCAAATAAGTTGGAACTTTAAATTTACTAAAATAGCTGTTTCACTGCTTAATAAAAAAGTTTTATCTGTTATTTGTTATTCAGTGATTGGTTATGGGTTTTAACCAGAGGGTTTTGTAACCAGTGTAGCTATACCATCAATGAAGGTATTGTAGCCAGAGTATGACTGTATAATTACTGAGGGTTTTGTAACCAGAGTGTGTCTGTATTATCACTAAGGGTTTTATAACCAGAGTTTGACCATATCATCACTTAGGATTTTCTAACCAGTGTAACTGTATATTCCCTGATGGTTTTGTAACCAGAGAGTGACTGTATCATCACTGAGGGTTTTGTAACTAGAGTGTGACTATATTGTCATTGAGGGCTCATAGAGTAGTGACACTAGAGTCAAAAACCTGCCTATTTGATTATGACTTGAATCATGTGAAAACAAACTAGAGTCCCAGTTATAAATGGCCAGGGATTAATTGTGGACTGCATGCTAATAATTGTACATTTATAGGCAAAAGTTTTGACTGTGAACTGTAATGGAAAAATTGATTTGTAGATCTTGTGAATCAAATGGGGATTTTTCATATTTTAGAAAATGCACTTGTGTGGAATAAAATTCTTATTATCAGGTACTTGTCCAGCAGTTAAAATCAGCAAGCCCATGGCACAGGGTTGTCTGATTGTTACATTTCTGTAGATTTTAATATCATTTTATTGTTTGTATACATAGTTTAATATAATTCTTTCTCTGTTGCAGTTACAGCAGATTGACCAAGCCTTGCAGATATCAGGAGAAAGTGCTGACCTTGCACAGTTGAAAGTAGATATTGAGGAGCTCATTAAGCTTACAGAAGGTAAAAACAAAATTGGTATGAATATCAGGGTAGAAAAATCCATTGCCTGGGATCCTGGCTGGGTAACCTTACAGAATTAAAACAAAATCGATATGAACATCAAGGTAGAAAAATCCATTGCCTTGGACCATGGCTGGGTAACCTAACAGAAGGTAAAACAAAATTGGTATGAATATCAGGGTAGAAAAATCCATTGCCTGGGACCCTGGCTGGGTAACCTTACAGAAGGTAAAGCAAAATTGGTATGACATCATTTCACATGTGTTGGCTAATTATTCTCATAGACCATACTACCAGTCACATCAGTCCACATTATCACAGTCCGTACTATCAGTCACATTAATCCACATGTGTTTAACACACATTATCACAGTCTACCAGTCACATCAGTCCACATTATCACAGTCCGTAATACCAATCACAATAATCCACATGTGCTTAACACTCATTATCCACATGTGTTTAACGCTTATTATCACAGTCCATGTTACCAGTCACATTAGTCCACATTATCACAGTCTGTACTACCAGTCACATTAATCAACATTATCACAGTCCTACCTTTTATTCCCATCTTCAGGATTCGATGGACTACATATCCAAGATCCAAGTCTTCACAAATTTGAACGTTTAGTAATTCGTTGCTCTTCATCTGACTTGACTGATGATATGTTGTTCATGCGGCAGTCATATTTTCCCAGTTCACATGAGCAACTTGCATTTCAGGCTATTATAATGCATTATTCTTTCCTGAAACAACTCTAACCATCTGTTTTATCTGGTACTTTCCCAAAGGTTATTTTAAATCCATGATGGTCCATTGTCAGTATTCATGCATGTTATCCTTTAATATAATGAAGCAATTATTCATGGTTATTTTTATATCTAAATAATATACTTGCCATATGCAAACGTTTTGGTTAATCCTCATACATTATCTTCAACTTGATATTGTTTGTTGGTGCCTTAATTAGTATGATTTTTTTTTGTTTTTCATTTAACCTGATATGGATCCCCTCTTGAACTCAGTCTTTTATTGTAATCAGATCAAGTGCTTTAAAACTGATTGCAATATACTAAGTTGGGTCCACTTATTATTTGCCATCTGTTGATAGTCTGCCATCAGATTGCATGGGACATACACTTATTATTAGCTATTTGTTGATAGTCTGTCTTCAGATTGCATGGGACATACACTTATTATTAGTCATCTGTTGATAGTCTGTCTTCAGATTGCATGAGACATACACTTATTATTAGCCATCTGTTGATAGTCTGCCATCAGATTGCATGGGACATACACTTGTTATTAGCCATCTGTTGATAGTCTGCCATCAGATTGCATGAGACATACACTTATTATTAGCCATCTGTTGATAGTCTGCCATCAGATTGCATGAGACATACACTTATTATTAGCCATCTGTTGATAGTCTGCCATCAGATTGCATGAGACATACACTTATTATTAGCCATCTGCTGATAGTCTGCCATCAGATTGCATGAGACATACACTTATTATTAGCCATCTGTTGATAGTCTGTCTTCAGATTGCATGACACATACACTTAATATTAGCTATCTGTTGATAGTCTGTCTTCAGATTGCATGACACATACAAAATGTACAGCATCCACAGATGTACTTTAATATTCATGAGAATAAAGTTACACATAAAATGTGCAACATCACAGATGTCATTCATGAGAATAAAATGACACATAGAATGTGCAGCATCCACAGATGTACTTGTTCATGAGAAGAAATTGCACACCATCCACAGATATACTTATTCATGTGAATAACATGCCACATCAAGTGCACAGCATCCACAGATGTACTTATTTCAACATCCACAGATCTACTTATTCGAATAGCATGTCATACATAACATGTACAACATCCACAGATCTACTTATTCAAATAGCATGTCATACATAACATGTACAACATCCACAGATCTATTTATTACAACCCAAACAGATTCACTTATTCATGAGAATAGCATGTCTTATATAAACCTCCACAGATCTACTTCTTGATGAGAATAGCATGGTATGAATTTTTTTTTACAGCATCCACAGATCAACTTATTCATGAGAATAGCATGGCATATATAAAATGTACACATGAGAATCCACAGATCTCCACAGATCTACTTATTCATGAGAATAGCATGGCATATGTAAAATGTACAATGTCCACAGATCTGTTTATTCATGAGAATAGCATGGCATATGTAAAATGTACAATGTACACAGATCTGTTTATTCATGAGAATGGCATGGCATATGTAAAATGTACAATATCCACAGAGCTGTTTATTCATGAGAATAGCATGTGATATGTAAAATGTACAGCATCCACATAGCTGCTTATTCATGAGAATAGCATGAGCATGGCATATATAAAATGTACAATGTCCACAGATCTACTTATTCATGAGGATAGCATGGCATATAAAATGTACAATGTTCATAGATCTGTTTATTCATGAGAATAGCATGGCATAGAAAATGTACAACATCCACAGATCTGTTTATTCATGAGAATAGCATGGCATATATAAAATGTACAACATCCACGTATCTACTTACTTGTAGTTCCAAAAGTGATATCACCACTATGGTGATAAATGTGGTATTACCATTATGGTGTTGCCATTTTTCTCCCACTGATATATTTAAATATCCCATTATGAAATATATAATAAATATACATATAAAAACTGCAATACCAAACTAACTTGTAATTACATTGTTCTATTTAATTTCAGAAAGTTTGCTGTCCCTGAAGAAAAGCAAATTACTGCAGTCTTTAGATGCTAATGCTGACAACAATGACGATAAGTGTAATGTTTCACCAGCAGATATGGATTTGGAGTATGCTGCCTTTAAGGTAACTTGCAAAAACCTGTTTATTGTGGGTTACCTCCCTTGGGTAGGATAATCCCAATCCCAGTGTTAAACATCTGGTAGTAAAGTGCTACTTTGAGAGGACCGTACATTTTAATAACTACATGACTTTGAGAAAACTATGCTTTGATAACTGCATCACATTGAGAAAACTGTGCACTTTGATAACTGCATGACTGGAGAAAACTGTATGCTTTTTATTGCATCATATTGAGAAAGCTGTATACTTTGATAACTGCTTGACGAGAGAAAACTGTACACTGTGATAACTGTATCACATTTAGAAAACTACACTTTGATAACTGCATCACATTGAGAAAAACTATACTTTGGTAGCTGCATCTCACTGAGAAAACTGTACACTTTGAATACTTAATCACATTGAAAAAACTTTACACTTTGATGACTGCATCACCTTGAGAAAACTTTACACTTTGAATTCTTAATCACATTGAAAAAACTTTACACTTTGATAAGTGCATCACATTGAGGAAACTGTACACTTTGATAACTGCATCACATTGAAAAAACTTTACACTTTGAATACTTAATCACACTGAAAAAACTTTATACTTTGATAACTGCATCACACTGAGGAAACTTTACACTTTGAATACTTAATCACAATGAGAAAACTTTACACTTTGAATACTTATTCACATCGAAAAATGTGTACACTTTGATAACTGCATCACAATGAAAAAATTACACTTTGATAAGTGCATCACATTGAAAAAACTGAACACATTGATAACTGCATGACTTGAGACAACTATACTTTGGCAACTGCATCACACTGAGAAAATTTACACTTTAATAACTGCATCACATTGAAAAAACTGTACATTGAATTTAGATTGTATTTTGTTATGATTTTTGTATACCTGCTGTATTGTTTATAAGTCATTACACTGTCTGAATATTTTGTACATGATTATGCTATAACAATTATTCTATAAATTATTCTATTTTCATCACATGAAATTTTTACCAATTTTTTACCTGTTGCTTATTGCTTAATCATGTAAATGTAACAAACATTTTAAACCTATGCAGTTTCCATTTAGGAATCTGTAAAATTTGCACTGTATAAAATTTTTTGACTTATACTGACTACAATTCTGTGTTATTAAAACATTCCTGAACCTGGCAGATTTGACTCCTTCCCCATTTTTTGAGCCTCTTTGCAAAATTCCTGAATGTAAGTATAGATCTAGCTATCAATTTCAGTTGTATGTATGCATTTGTCTTTTCTTGCCTCGTTAATGTAAATATTCATATATGGCGTGGATCTCAATTATGATCTAAAGATCAAGTCCCTGTGGGTAGTGTTGGATTCTGGGGTCAATGTCAGTTACAGGTATTTGTTTTTTAATGCCCATACAAAAAGTATTTATATATTTATGGTGTTGGGATCATAATAGTTTTCTGTTATAACCCAAGTACTGGATCCCTGGTAGGTAGGAAATAACCTGGCTGTGACCCAGGGATCCAAGTCTGATATGTGTTGGTACTTATTTTGTTAATCACCCATGCCAATCCAGAGACATTTGAGACAAACAACTGAGGAGTTAGTAGAAATGTTTGTTGAATCCCCCAAATCTCCCAAGCCCCACCTCTATGCCTTAGGTTAGATAAAAATTCCAAAAGTGTTGCACAGCCTACATCTATATGACTATCTATGACAAAAGTTTCAGGAGTCTGGCTTGAATAGCATATGAGGTGGAGTTGATGGACATCCTCAGAGATACTGTTAGGGTGCATGAGTTCATGAATTGTGCAAAATGTGTATGAATTCATGCACTTGGAGAGCAGTGATGCATGAGAACTCATGCAGATTTGTTTAAAAGTCACACAACCTGTAGTGCTTGCAGTGACATGAGTCACACAACCTGTAGAACTTGTGACATAAGTCACACTGCCTGTAGTGCTTGCAGTGACATAAGTCACACTGCCTATAGTGCTTGTTGTGAGATAAGCCAGACTGCCTGTAGTGATAGCTGTGACACAAGTCACACTGCCTGTAATGCTGATTGTGACATAAGTCACACTGCAAGTAGTGCATGTTGTGTCATAAGTCACACTGTCGGTAGAGGTCCTGTGCTGCTTGTTGTGACATACTGGGTATGTCTTTTTTTAGGTTGGCAATTGGACATTTTGGCTTGATAAGAATGGTTGTGGAACTAAATTTAATTGGTAAATTGAGCCCCAGAACAAGCACTCTGTTGTATTTTTAACATTGCGTTAATGAAAGAAGTTTTTCAAATTGTTGTTTAAAATATGGGCTACCTAGAAAACCCCAGATGGGTGACTCCCAGCAAGGTTCATCTTCAGATAACAAATTTGTTTGGCAAATACTGCTTGATGATAGTGATGAAGACAATCGGCATGTGAGAAAGCTTGCCAGTAGCTTCCCATAGGTCAGTGGTTCTCCTTGCGGTTTTTCCCATCTCTTCCTACACCAGATATTCTTGTAACCATGTATAGCCTATCATGTGCTGAAAAATTGTGTTAAATCCTCAAAACCCAACTAGTGTGAAGCCCATCACATGAGTGCTTCTATTGAGTGACTAAAAACGAACTCTTAAATAAAATCATGATGAATGTGTAGCTGAGCCTATCTCTCTGTTATAGATACATTTTAAAGAAAAACCCCAAACCTGCCTGCCTTATTTGTTTCCATATTGGGACACAGAACATGAAATCTACGCCATATTGTTTCTATCAGTGTTCAGGTATGGTACATGGTAACTACATCATTCAGAAACCCGGATCATAAAGTAGAGAAACAAAACCATGACAAATGAGAAAATACCTAACTGAAACTGACATCTTATTCCCAAATGTGTCAGTACAGATTTTTTGAGAAGAAGCTACTAGGTTTACATAAGGCAAAAATATACATGTTTTGTGGCAAGCAATTACACTGAGTGTCTAACCAGATTGCACTATAATGGCATCACATCACATGTATTGTAAATGGCATCACATCACATATGTTGTAAATGGCTGGAGTACAATAATCCCTTCAATGACCCATAGGTCATCATGTCAGAGGATTATTAAATTCTCAACAGTTGCCAATATTATGTCAGTCTGAGCAGCTGGATAATTCACAACAGCTGTTTGCTATCCATTTGCTGTCAGAATGTATTTGATGCCCATTGTGGTTGGTTGTAAGGCTTTATTGATTTCTTTTTATTTCATAGCAATGTCTACCATTAATTGGGATATGTTCTAGTTCAGTGCAGCCATTGCTCAGTTCATGATTTATGTCATCAGATTTTAAGAAAAGAATACGAGTCAGTAGATCTTACTGTGTAATTAATGGGCTTGCAAGTTATATCAGAGTAATTTGAATGAGGGAGTCATTAGATTTTACTGTATAATTAATGGGCTTGCAAGTTATATCAGAGTAATTTGAATGAGGGAGTCATTAGATTTTACTGTATAATTAATGTGCTTGCAAGTTATATCAGAGTAATTTGAATGAGGGAGTCATTAGATTTTACTGTATAATTAATGGGCTTGCAAGTTATATCAGAGTAATTTGAATGAGGGAGTCATTAGATTTTACTGTATAATTAATGGGTTTGCAAGTTATATCAGAGTAATTTGAATGAGGGAGTCATTAGATTTTACTGTATAATTAATGGGTTTGCAAGTTATATCAGAGTAATTTGAATGAGGGAGTCATTAGATTTTACTGTATAATTAATGGGCTTGCAAGTTATATCAGAGTAATTTGAATGAGGGAGTCATTAGATTTTACTGTATAATTAATGGGCTTGCAAGTTATATCAGAGTAATTTGAATGAGGGAGTCATTAGATTTTACTGTATAATTAATGGGCTTGCAAGTTATATCAGAGTGATTTGAATGAGGGAGTCATTAGATTTTACTGTATAATTAATGGGCTTGCAAGTTATATCAGAGTAATTTGAATGAGGGAGTCATTAGATTTTACTGTATAATTATTGGGCTTGCAAGTTATTCAAGAGTAATTTGAATGAGGGAGTCATGTGCTGTGTATACTCACTTATCAAATCAAACTGAAAACTTTTCAGACCCAGATATGCCTTTGAATGATGTTCAGGCATTTCTGAGTTTATTCAGTTTGTTAGGGGTGATCAGTAGAACATCATAGATCCCGATATGATAGTGCATTATGCATTGGCTGATCAGTGTCATGTATTGCAGTTGTATTTGACTTATAGGCGAGAATATATGATATGTAGATGACATGATTAGGTTTTTATACCATTACAGAAACTTATTCAGATTTTATAAACTTTTAGAATATTCTTGGATTTAGACCTTTTTGTGCAGGAGAATACTCTGTTAATATTCATTACAATGGTAGGGGCATACATGTTTTGTAAACACAATTCTGGATGTAAACTTAGTCTAAGAATCCAGAAAATATTTGCTACCTTGGCACAATGCAGAACATTTTTATGATCTTGTTTCCTAGTTTTTGCAATTAAAATACTTTATGACAAAAAATATTTATAAACTAAATGTTATTATATATTTGGAGGTCATATTAATGAAACATGGCTGCACTGAATTTTTGTTTTGAAGGCCATGCTGGAAGAAGATTCAAGTCAATCAAACACAGACAAGGTCATACTTTATTCACAACCAGATTTAACAAATAATTCTTCAGCAGGAGGAACAGTTTTGGAAGAGGACAGGCATTCAGCTGATTCAGATTCAGATTCATCCCAATTTGCAGAAAACTCTTTTTCTGATATGTACAATGACATAGTGGGTATGAGATGCAGGGCCCCTTATACCCACGAGTGGGGATCTATGAGTTACTGCAATGCCATGATTGCTGGTATTGAATGTGGGAAGAATGCAGATGAGCCAAAGGTAAAAAAATTTTTTTCACATTATCAGCAATAACAGACCATAATGAAAGTCAGGAATTCCCTATATTTACATGAGCTGTAAGTTTTATAGGATTTAAAACAGTGATTTTATTCTTGAAGCATGTCCATAACTCATCTTTGATTCACAAGAATGTTTCTAAATGGCTTAAATTTTGAGATGTTTAAGTTAGATTTGCTAAGGAATAAACATTCAGTGATTCTCACAACATGAATTATTGGATGTAAAGGCAGCATTTCTTCTGTGCTCCCAATTTGTATCAAACAGGTTTATTTTTGATGCAAAATAAGCTGATAGCTAAGTTGGTAAAGCATCAGACTTGTAATTCAAGGATTGTGGGTTCAGTACCTGTCCAGGCCAGCCCATGTCAGCTGCCTTTTTTTGTTGTTAGGAAAAACACCTGACACTTCATATGGAGGGTCAGCTAATGTGCACTTTTAAATACTGGTTTGAACTGCATCTTATGGATGCTATTTTTAGCTGATCTATTTGCAGGGTTCTCCTACTACGAAAAGGTCCGGGTGCAGTTGAGAGAAAGAATATGTTTGCTTCTGACTGGGGAAAGCACTTAAAGTTTGTGAATATTGGTGAATGTGAGCAAATAACAGCAAATTCTGAGTCTTCACTTGATGATAGAAATATACAGAATTGAGTCTAAGCGTATTCCAGAAATAACATTTTACAAACTCTTTCAGGTTCGAGTTTTATTCTGTAATCCAACCCACAACTCCATGCTTCCATGCAAGTTTTATTTGGAGGGAAAATGTCGGTTTTCTCAGTCAGAGTGCAGGTAATTTTTTAAGTTAAAGAGATGTCAAAACTTTTGTACAATTTATTATTTGTTAACTTTACATGTTTAACTGTCATTGTTACATTAGGTTAAATGTCTTCTAATACAAAGGTGAGGTGACAAAGAAATGATCTTGAGTTGTCCATCTGTTATTATTTCCATTTGTTTGCAGTAATTCAGATAGTTTTATGTGTTATTGTGCTTAAAGGGTACTGTTGCAGGACATATATATTTTCTACAGTGGCCATTTTGAAAATCATGTTGTTGCTACTCCTTTTTGAGTTGATGAATGTATCGACATGGGTTTTTTAATGAATGACTTCTTACGAATGTACAGTTGGTTTCTAAATGAAAATTGTGCTGCTCAAACATCCAGTGTGGTCACCACAGTGGCCATCATGGAAATCTTGTTATCACTACTTTTGAACGAATTGTCATTTCAGCATAAGGTTTCACCAAAAAATTTCTTTTGAAGTCTGGTTGGTTGGAGATGAAAATGGTCTGTGTTCCAATATAACCACAACAATGGACATCTAGGAAATCTTGTTATAGCTACTTGGCTGGTTACACTGATATTGTGTTTGCACCAAAAGACTAGTTATAATGTCAAGTTGGTCCTAAATCGAAATGGTGCAAATCTAATGTCCAGTATGGCCACCATGGCAGCCATCTTGAAAATCTTCAAAATGGAAAGTCATATTAAATAGGGTTTCCACTAGAAGACTTCTTATGATGTCATGGTGGCCTTAAATAATGTTTTGTTGGTCTTAATTGAAAATGGTGGCAATTTAACATCTACAGCAGTTAATTTGAAATGGTCTTATCTTAAATTCCTAGAAGTTCTTTTGACCAGTAGATCATCAGACCCTTTGACGGACTCTAACTATAGGTCATTTATGCTGTTCAGTTTATTTGATTTGATTGACATTTGGTCATTTATTTGTTCCATCCAAGGGCGTAGTTCTCTTTCCTTCACAGACTGATATTCTGATTGTCACCTTTTCTTAAAAAAATGCCCTTATTTGCCAAGATTATCATTCAGTCAATATGTCTTAATTATTGTAGAGAAAAAGCACAATGTGTAGACAAATTCATTTGTTGGTGGCCATTGTCATGGTCACACGATGCTTGTTCTAATTTGATTTGGTAATGTCTGAGACAAAACAAACATCTTTGTGGTCAGGAATTGGAAAATCTGGGATGTCATTTCATACCAGATTTTATGATCTTTGGACAGCACCAGCAAATTGTTAGAAAAAGATGAAATAGTTGGAAGTGCTAGGTTATTTTATTAAAACAGTTCTTAACTCTGAAATTAATGAGTGGAAGGGAGGATTCCTTGCTGTGCCAAGTGGGTCCCACTATAGTAGTCAAATTTATCCCCTTCTGAAAGTTTTCCTGGTGAATTGGCTGTTGCACCGCTATCAGTTTGAACTCCATGTTTGGTTTGTGAATGCTGTATTATTAGATTTAACCAAAATTTTTTTTGAAGTTTCAACTCAGCAACAGCCTGGATGAGTTTGATTATGAACACATTTGATGGATAATTCTTAAAGTTGTGGCCATTGCTTGTCAGACTATAGGGATTGCTTGTCATGCTATAGGCACTGCTTGTTGTACTTTAGGCATTGCTTGTCATACTATAGGCAATGCTTGTCAGACTATAGGCATTGCTTGTCAGACTGTAGGCATTGCTTGTCAGACTATAGTGATTGCTTGTTGTAATATAGGCATTGCTTGTTGTACTATTGGCATTGCTTGTAACACTATAAACACTGCTTGTTGTACTATTGGCATTGCTTGTCATACGTTAGGCATAGTTTACCTTGAATTTGTATTTTTTTCTGTATACATTGCTTTTTCTGGTACTTTAGGCATTGCTTGTAAAATAGGCATTGCTTGCATAAAAGGTATTACTTGTACATAAGGCATTGCTTGTCTTACTATAGGCACTGGTTGTCATACTGTAGGAATTACTTGTACTATAGGCATTGCTTGTTATACTATAGGCATTGCTTGTACTACAGGCATTTATTGTCTTACTATGGGCATTACTTGTCATACTATAGGCATTGCTTGTACTATAGCACTGCTTTTACTCTAGACATTTCTTGTCTTACAATGGGCTATGCTTGTTGTACTATAGTCATTGCTTGTCATACTATAGGCACCGTTTGTACTATAGGCATTTCTTGTTGTACCATGGGCATTACTTGTATTATAGGCATTGCATGTCATACTATAGGCATTGCTTGTCATAATATAGGTATTTCTTGTCGTACAATGGTCATTACTTTTACTACAGGCATTTCTTGTTATACTAAAGGCATTGCCAAAGCACAATGTTGTGATCTCTCTAGCTTCAACATTTATCATTAGATTTCAACCATATTCCTGTGAAGTATCATCTGAACAAGGGTTAAGATGAATAGAAGATGAGCACATTCGCTTTATATTTTTATAGAGTTATGGCCCTTGATCATGTTAGCATTGGCAAAGGTTAATGCATAACCTTACAAACACTAACTTCCTTATTAATCTTTCGATTTCAATAAAACTTGCTGTAGAAACATTGCCTTCACAAGAGTTCAGGTGAGTCCATGATGAGCACAATTTACACAATTTTATTAGTTATTGCCCATGAGTATGTACATATATATATATGTATGTGTGTCTGTGTATATGTATGTATGTATGTATGTATGTATTAGCATTTAACAGCTGCTAAGCATAATAATATTTGCTTGGTGTCAGTTGATAGTAAAGTTAACAAAATGTAATAATGAATTGAAAAAAAAATTAGGAAGGTATAAATCCTTTGAAATAAATGTCAGCATGAAATGCAGCAAGAGAAAGTGAAATGGTAAAAATGCCTAAATTATGTATGAAATAAAACAAAGAAGTAAAAAATATAAATGCCTTAAAGCATGGGTCAAAATTCAAAACATCCAATATTTTTTATGATCGTGCATCGTCATAATCTTCCTTAATCGAGTTCACATCAAAACCTTTAGACTCACAAGGTGAAATTCGATAGCATTAACACTGTTAAGAAAAATGTACAACCTTTTCAACACTCTGGAATCAGATTTTGTTAATGATTTGAAATAAATGTGCTGTGCAGCTTCACCTCAGGAGGAACATGGTTGAGGTCAGTGGTGAGCAGATTTGGCATGTATTCACCTCAGGAGGAACATGGTTGAGGTCAGTGGTGAGCAGATTTGGCCAGTATTTCTAATTTCCCCTTGATTTACGTAGAATAGTCATCCCATTGGCTTGTGAACACTTTAGTATTCACCAGTTTTGTTTGATTTTATTTTAACAAGAGCTCAGATGAGTTCATTGATCAGATGTACTGAACCAAGGTCCTTGATGTAGTTAAGATAGGCATCCCACTGCCTTGTGATCACTACAATGTCATAGCTTTTTCTGATTCACTCAGATTGGCTCTGAAGCTTCACTACAGAAAACTCTTGATATTGAGCTTGATGTTGAGTAAATATTTTACTATTTCTTACAGAGTAATGGTCAGTGTTCTACCAAGAAATGACCCCAGTGGGGTCATTAAGCCCCATGAATGTAAAAAAAATAGGGCCATTTTAAAAGAATGTGGGGTCAACAATATAACTGTTGTTTTTGCATATAGTTTTATCTGTTGAAGTACATGTGCTAGTTGTTACGACCCTGTAGTTAAATCACATGTGTGTTAAAATTTGAATTCTTTTTATTTCATTTTTATATCATTAAATATAATTTTTATTATGATGATGATTATGTTCGCAGGGTCTGATATTTTGTTAGAAACATCGTGTTTATTTAGAACGTAAATGTGACTCACGTAAGCACAATTTTTGTATGACTTTTGTCATATTAAGTAAACAGTCGGAAATAGCTATGTTAATGATTGGTTGTGACCACATTAATTTCTAATAATACTTGTTGACATTCTATACTGTGGTGGCGAGATTTCGAAATCGCATGATTTCTTAGTGCTTGTACATGAAATGACGTATTAGTTTGCTTTAAAATACTCAGGTACCTGCAAACTAGTGGAGAGTCATATTTTAACATCTTAGAGAGTCATATCGTAACATCTTAGAGTTTCTAAATACCTTAAGAAGAAGGTATTTTTTTGTGCTGGAAAGAGTTGTTCGTTCATACGTATGAAGAACAACATGTGTTTTGTTATTGACGATAGCTGTACTTCATCTACCTTTTAAACGATAATTATTTTCCCTGGAGAACTACACAACAGGCTTTGGACAAAGACATTTGCTGAAATTAATTCTAAATTGGAACTGAACAATACAAATTGTGATTCACAGTGAAAATTCTGGACATTTGTGTTTAACCTTCGTCTGACGTCATCATCCGCCATCTTGGAATGGAATTGAGATTCAGACTACGTCAATTTAGAACTGTTTATTCTCAGGACTTATGTGTTTTCACAATTTTATGACAAATTTTTTGATATTCTTTCGTAAATCATAAGTCTTGTTTCATATTTTTACCTTTTCACCGTGTTTTCTAGGGAAATAAATTATTTTTGTTAAAATTTACAAAGCTTGTTGTAGTCACTCTTTTCTTTATGTTACTTTAAACGAGCCGATATGTAACATAAAGAAAATTGGGTTGCTCATCTTTTGGGATATATGAAATTAGCTGATATATGAAATTGGCTAAAAATTGAAATTTAAATTCCCCTAGTTCAAATCCCATTTTGCTTGAAATTTTAGTGAAAACAACAGGCTTTCTTTCACAATGTCAAAAGTGGAGACTTTTCTTTCTAGTCCAACTCAAGAACAGTTGGATAGTTTGAAAAAGGATGAGTTGCTTGAACTTGCCAGAAAGTATGATCTTTCTGAAGCAAAAGCTTCCTTGACAAAACAAGAAATCAAAAATATTTTAATTCAATATTTGGTGGGACAGAATATTTTTGACAAAAGTGTTTTGGTATCTGTCAGTAAGTCTATGACAGACTCTGACATTAAGAGAATGGAACTAAAAATGAAAAAGATGGAAGTAGAGTTGAGGAAGCTCAAGTTTCAGAGAGAAAAAGAAAAAGAAGAAAGACAAATAGAATTACAGAAAGAACAAATACAATTACAAAAAGAACAAATGAGATTACAATCTGAAAAGGAGGAGAAAGATAGACAGGAAAGAGAGAGGGAGAAAGAAAGGCAAATAGAAGAAAGGGAAAAAGAAAGACAAATGGAATTACAAAAAGAACAAATGCATTTACAGGAAAGAGAAAAAGATAAAGAAATGGAATTACAAAATAAACAAACGCAATTAGAAGAAAGGGAAAGAGAGAGACAGATGCAAATTAAAATGAAAGAATTGGATCTGGCAAGTGACAGGCATGATTCCACTTCCTGATCAAATTCAAATTTTAACATTTTAGGAAATATCAAGTTAGTTCCCCCTTTTAGTGAAAAGAAAGTAGACAAATATTTTATTCATTTTGGAAAAGTTGCTGAGAATTCGAAATGGCCAAGAGAGTATTGGACTCAATTATTGCAGACTGTACTTTATGGCAAGGCCAGAGATATCTATATATCTCTGTCAGTACAACAAAGTTCTGATTACGATTTGGTTAAGGAATGCATCTTGAAGGGTTATGCATTAGTCCCTGAGGCTTATTGGCAAAAGTTCAGAAACTATAGGAAAGATGCTAGACAAACTTATGTTGAATTTACTAGAGAAAAAGAACAGTTATTCAAGAGATGGTGTTTAGCCAAGAAAATCAAACATGATTTTGAAAGTCTTGAACAATTAGTATTACTTGAAGAGTTCAAGAACTGTGTCCATAGTGACATTAAGAATCATCTTGAAGAGCATAAGTTTGAAACCTTGGAAAAAGCTGCTATTGCTGCTGCTGAGTATTCCTTAACTCATAAAGTTCCTGCTGTAAGCAAATCTTTCACGCAGCATTTTACAGATAGAAAGGTGTTTCAATCAAATACGACTCTCAGTAAAACTCAATCTGGCACAAATTTTAAAAATCAAGCCTCTGAGAGACTTGATTCAAAATCCTTGTCTATTCCTACGTGTACCTATTGTAAGAAAAAAGGACACGTCATTTCTGATTGCTTCAAATTGAAATATAGGCATCAGAATCAAGATAGACCTATCCCAAATGCTCTTATTTCTAAGAGGTCAAGGTCACGGTCATGTATTGAAAACAATACATTTGTCATTCAGGGAGTAGAGTGCGGCTTTGTTAATGTTCCTCTCCATTCTGTTAATTTGTCATCAGACTTAGTTTCAGGACCTGTGACAGTCGGTGTAGTGTCTACTTTGCCCGTTGAGGGCATTCATTTGTTGCTAGGCAATGACTTAGCTGGAGACAAGGTTGTGGTTAATCCACTTGTAACTGACAAGCCTTCTTTGGATCAGAAAGTTGATCCTATTGAAAAAGAAATCCCGGATTTATTCCCAGCTTGTGCAGTTACCAGAGCTATGGCAAAGAAAGCTCTTGAGAATGATTTTGATAAGGAATGTATTCCTTTAGCTGACACATGTATTGGTCAGGCTTTTGATGAGGTCACTTTCACTTCTATTTTGGATCAGTCAAAAGGTATTGATCATAGTGATCCTCTTTTGAATACTTATTCTCTTTTTTCTGATCAGGGTGACAAACGAGAATCACTTGTCATCGAACAGGAGAAAGATCCTGAGATCTCCTGTTTGTTTCAGCGGGCCGTTAGTGAAAAAGAAGCAACTGAAGTACCTGTCTGTTACTTCATTAAAAATGGAGTTCTTATGAGAAAATGGAGACCTCCCGAGGCACCTGCAAGTGACGAATGGTCAGTAAAATATCAGATTGTGGTTCCGAAACCTTACAGACAGGAAATACTTAGCTTGGCCCATGAAACTCCTCTGGCTGGCCATTTAGGGATAAATAAAACGTATCACAAGATCTTGACTCACTTTTATTGGCCAGAAATCAAAAGTGATGTGTGAAATTTTTGTAGATCTTGTCATACTTGTCAAATTGTAGGAAAACCAAATCAAAAGATACCTAAAGCTCATCTGCAACCATTTCCTGCATTTGATGAACCATTCAGTAGAATCATGATAGATTGTGTTGGTCCCTTACCAAAGACCAAGTCAGGCAACCAATATTTGTTGACCATAATGTGTGCATCAACAAGATTCCCAGAGGCAATTCCTTTGAGGAATATTAAAACCAAACATATAGTAAAGGCTTTGATAAAGTTCTTTAATCAATTTGGCCTTCCCAAATTTGTCCAATCGGATCAAGGGTCAAATTTCATGTCTGGAATTTTCCAGCAAACCATGCATGAATTGGGCATTCAGCAGTTCAAATCATCTGCCTATCATCCTGAGAGCCAAGGGGCTTTGGAACGATTTCATCAAACTCAGAAAAACATGATGAAGTCATATTGTTTTGACACAGGTAAAGACTGGGATGAAGGCATTCATTTACTTTTGTTTGCAGTTAGAGAGTCCGTTCAGGAATCTCTAGGGTTCAGTCCCATTGAACTGGTATTTGGACATACTGTGTATGGACCTTTAAAGTTATTGAAAGAGAAACTTCTTTCAAATGAAGAAACAGAACTTAATCTTCTTGATTATGTCTCTGATTTCAAGTATAAATTGTCAAAGGCTTGTGAGGTCGCAAGAGCAGATTTGCACTCTACTCAATCAAAGATGAAATTAAGATATGATAAAAACTCGAGGGATAGGAGTTTTCAATCTGGTGATAGAGTCCTGGCTCTCTTGCCTGTTCCACAAAATCCTCTTCAGGCAAAATATTATGGTCCATACACGGTCGAAAAGAAAATAAGTGATTTAAATTACATTATAAATACTCCTGATAGGCGAAAACCAAAACAGCTGTGCCACATCAATATGTTAAAGGAGTATGTTGAAAGAAATAGCCAGGTAAATCATGCAGTTAATTTAGTTGTACCTGTCCCACCAACTGAGGATTTGAATGAAGGAATTCAGTTGGATTCTACTGATCTTGGAACAACCAATCTTCGGAATTCGGAAGTTATGGAAAATCTAGACCAGAAACTTTCTCATTTACAAAAACAAGAGAAAAGTGAACTTAAACAATTATTGTCTGAATATGAACACTTGTTTCCAGACATACCTACAAGGACAAACAAAATTTTTCACGACGTTGAAATAGTAGATTCAAAACCCACGAAACAACACCCATACAGGATGAACCCTTTCAAACAAGAATACTTAAAAAGGGAGATTCAGTATCTACTGGAAAATGATTTTATAGAGCCCAGTAAGAGTGATTGGAGTTCACCGTGCATTCTTGTTCCAAAATCTAATAAAACTTTCCAAATGTGTACGGATTATAGGAAGGTGAACAGTATGACAAAAACCGATTCATTTCCATTGCCAAGAATCGATGACTGTATCGACAAAATTGGAAATGCCAAATATGTCACTAAATTCGACCTTCCGAAAGGATTTTGGCAAATTCTACTAACGGAAAGAGCAAAAGAAATTTTGGCATTTGTGACTTCAGATGGACTCTACCAGTATAAAGTAATGCCATTTGGGATGAAGGGTTCTCCAAGTACTTTTCAACGCCTTATGAATATGATTACTTCTGGTTGAGATAATTGTGATGCCTATATTGATGATGTCATCATCTACAACAACACCTGGAAAGAACATCTAGCCACGATTCAGAAGTTCTTTGACAGACTCACGGATGCAAATTTGACTATTAATTTATCTAAAAGTGAGTTCTGCCTTGCTTGTGTTACTTTTCTAGGATATATTGTGGGACATGGTCAGGTTAAACCTATAGATGCTAAGGTCAAGGATATTTCTGATTTTCCTGTGCCTGTTAGTAAAAAAACAGCTGATGCGGTTTTTGGTTATGGCTGGATACTATTGCAAATTTTGTTCTAATTTTTCTGATATTGTTGAACCTCTGACAAACTTGTTGAGAAAGAAAAACAAGTTTCTTTGGACTGAAAAATGTCAAGAGGCTTTCAGTAGATTAAAGGCCATACTTAAAAGTGCACCAGTTTTAACAGCTCCAGATTTCAGTCAACCATTCAAACTATCTGTCAATGCAAGTGATGTTGGGGTTGGAGCAGTTTTGATTCAAGATGACAAAAATGGTGTAGAACACCCAGTGTGTTATTTCTCTAAGAAATTAAATAAACACCAAAGAAACTACTCAACAATCGAGAAGTAATGCTTGGCTTTAATACTGGCATTACAGCATTTTGAAGTTTATATTAGCTTGGCTCCTTCTTCGGTTGTTGTGTTTAGTGATCACAACCCTCTTACTTTCATCGACAGGATGAAAAATAAGAATCAAAGACTATTGAGATGGAGTTTATTTTGCAAGAGTACAATCTTGACATCAGGCACATTGAAGGATAAGACAATTTAATTGCAGATGCACTTTCCTGTGTATAGAAATATCATTTTCATATACACTTTTGTATAATTCATAAGAGTTCTTCTTACGTATTTTTTTTACCTCATGTATAGTTTACATCTGGTAAAAGAGAAAGCTTTATTACATAAATCTTTCTTTTTCTTTATGGGGGAAAGTGTTACGACCCTGTAGTTAAATTACATGTGTGTTAATATTTGAATTCTTTCTAATTCTTTTTATTTCGCTTTTATTTCATTTTTATATCGTTAAATATAATTTTTATTATGATGATGATTATGTTCGCAGGGTCTGATATTTTGTTAGAAACATCGTGTTTATTTAGAACGTAAATGTGACTCGCATAAGCATGATTTTTGTATGACTTTTGTCATATTAAGTAAACAGTCGGAAATAGCTATGTTAATAACTGGTTGTGACCACAGTCATTTCTAATAATACTTGTTGACATTCTATACTGTGGTGGCGAGATTTCGAAATCGCATGATTTCTTAGTGCTTGTACATGAAATGACGTATTAGTTTGCTTTAAAATACTCAGGTACCTGCGAACTAGTGGAGAGTCATATTTTAACATCTTAGTGACATCGTAACATCTTAGAGTTTCTAAATACCTTAAGAAGAAGGTATTTTTTTGTGCTGGAAAGAGTTGTTCGTTCGTACGTATGAAGAACAACATGTGTTTTGTTATTGAAGATAGCTGTACTTCATCTACCTTTTAAACGATAATTATTTTCCCTGGAGAACTACACAACAGGCTTTGGACAAAGACATTTGCTGAAATTAATTCTAAATTGGAACTGAACAATACAAATTGTGATTCACAGTGAAAATTCTGGACATTTGTGTTTAACCTTCGTCTGACATCATCATCCGCCATCTTGGAATGGAATTGAGATTCAGACTACGTCAATTTAGAACTGTTTAGTCACAGGACTTATGTGTTTTCACAATATTAGGACAAATTTTTGGATCTTCTTCGTAAATCATAAGTCTTGTTTCATATTTTTACCTTTTCACCGTGTTTTCTAGGGAAATAAATTATTTTTGTTAAAATTTACAAAGCTTGTTGTAGTCACTCTTTTCTTTATGTTACTTTAAACGAGCCGATACGTAACATAGTAATAAAAAATAAGAGAACCTTGTGGTCATTGTTTGATGTATGTCAGGTCAGTGTACTATGTTCAATCATAAAATTCTGCTTTCTACACTTTATATAGAGACTACACATCATGATTTTGTTTGTCTGAATTGTATGCCAACGTCGGAACATCTTTCAGCCGTCTATCATGGAACTTTCTCCTTTGATCTGATTTGCATGATTGTTTCAATTACAGTTATTGCTATAGGTTACATTATTATTTTCAGCTGATTTCATTTTCTTTTGTAAGGAGGGTCCCCAAAAGCTTAGAATCTTCCATGGTTTTGAATTGCATGATGCCATTACTATGATTGAAATATCACTAATCAGTTATTCCAAGAAAATGAATGCAATAAGTTAATTAGCTTGCAATATTAGATCCATGGTACCATCCAGTGAAAAGGGCTCTTACACAGGTGTTTATCAGTAACCAAACTGACACATTATTCAAACTCAAAATTGCTTACTCCAATTGCTGATTCATTCTCATCCAAATTTTTTTGCGCCCAATGACCCAAGTACATGAATTTTTATGTGCCATTGATGTGCCATTGATGTGCCATTGATTTATGTATCTGTGCCACAGTTGTGCATGCTCAGCAGAACACTAATGGTCTTTGAACAACTTAGAATGATCATCTTTATGGCTTGTGTAGCACAATTCTCATTTTATTTAAGCTAAATTTGCATTGAAGCTTTACTGAACAAGATCTAAAATGAAAGATGACCTGAAATTGATCTTTATTTATGGAGTTGTGGCTCTTGATAAACTTAGAATAGCTGTTCCAGTGGAATGTGAACGCTCTAACATTACTACCATTGCATCAACTGGGCCATCTGCAGTGATATATATATATATATATATATATATATATATATATATATATATATATATATATATATATATGCAAGGTACTTTAATCTAATTGCCTTAGCATCGCTTTGAATAATCTTCAGGTGTTGATGTGCCATAAAGCACCAAACCAAAATATATCTTGCCTGATTAAGCAGAAATCTATGTCATCTTAACTTTCACGGGTAAGACACTGTGACATCATTCTGTAGAACAGTTGTGTTGGTGATATTGGCTGGAATTGTAAGAATTCCGGTGTTAATGAAGATAAATACCTTCTTTTTATTCAGATAATTTTGTTAGACAAATATTTTTATAATAAAAGCATGTACCCACTGTTTATTTCAGATACTCTCATGGTTGTCTAGTTGATGTGGAAGAGATAAGAGAGTTTGAAGATCCTGACTACAGGTAGATAAATAAACCTCCACCCAAGCCTTTGTTTGCTTTGTATTCATTGCTAGATCTAATTCAATACAGTTAGAACATTAACAGATTATGGTTCTACATGGCTTCTAAGATTTCAACCACTATCCTCTATATCATCTTTAAAACCCTTTGGAAGTGAATGACATTATTGTGTGTGGATAAGTCAGAATGAAAGATTTTCCATTCAAACCCCACTCTCATCTTTGACAGACCATTCTATATAATGGTGCTAATGTAGATTTTTAATGCTCCTTTTTTAAAACCAAATCTTTGTATGGACTGTGTCTGTTACTTTGTTGTTTTTTAACCAAATCTCTGTATGGGATATGTCTGTTACTTTGTAGTTTTTTAACCAAATCTCTGTATGGGCTATGTCTGTTACTTTGTTGTTTTTTAATCAAATCTATGTATGGACTGTGTCTGTTACTTTGTTGTTTTTTAACCAAATCTCTGTATGGGATATGTCTGTTACTTTGTTGTTTTTTAACCAAATCTCTGTATGGGCTATGTCTGTTACTTTGTTGTTTTTTAACCAAATCTCTGTATGGGCTATGTCTGTTACTTTGTTGTTTTTTAATCAAATCTCTGTATGGGCTGTGTCTGTTACTTTGTTGTTTTTTAACCAAATCTCTGTATGGGCTGTGTCTGTTACTTTGTTGTTTCCTAACCAAATCTCTGTATGGGCTATGTCTGGTACTTTGCTTGCTTAACCAAATCTCTGTATGGGCTTTGTTTGTCACTTTATTTCTTTTTTAACCAAATCTTTGTATGGGCTATGTCTGCTACTTTGTTTTTTTTAACCAAAATTTAAAGTGACACTGGCTTTCTGGGAATTGGAAATTCTGTAGCAGTTATGACCTGCCATAAGTTGGCTATACAGGCTTTCTGTTGTAGAAAACCAATGTATTCTTCATCATTCTGTCAATACTGAAGATGCTCTCTCACCAACATATACTTTATTTGAGTCTGAGTCGAAGTCACTGTGACTCATCTGTGTATGTCTGTCACTAGCATTTGATGACTCCAATGGGCACAGACCTGATGGAAGGTTCCTGGAGATAAAATTCTGTATGTAGCAGTTGTCTTCCTTTGATGTGCTGACCATGACATTGAGCCAACAAGGAATATGTGGGGCTTAAATATTTCCTGATATTGGGAGAATCCATTAAGTTATTCCCCTACCTTGAGGCAAAAGTCTGGTGATAGTTCCCCCCCCCCACCTCTTCTTGCAGTCATATGTCACAACAAGTAAGTTGTCCAACATTATTAGGACTATGTTTCCATGGATATGTTCCACCCATATGTGGAAAGAATTGAGAATGACTTTCATTTCCAAGAGGCTGATCAGAAGAGCCTTCTTTGAAATAATCCACATTCCACTGACAATCACAGGTCAAGCAGTAAACTGGCGTTGTAACAGATATTCATCCACATTGAGTAAGAACGGTAAGAATCTTCCTCACCAAACAATGTCTTGCTTGGTCCTGTTTCTGATGCTTGAGTTTTGCTTTTGATGCACATGGGAGAAAGACACCAAGTTAACATGTGTTAAGTATTCCATATCTAGACATAGAGAAGGTATAATGTTCAACTTTTCTGCATTGATTTTCCACCCTGAATGGAGTAAGGGTTGTCATGTCATGAACCAAAAGCCATACTTACCAAATGGTTTTGATGTTTTTCATCCAGGAATGCTGCCATATCTGGGTCTGGCGGCCTGAACTGTTATATAATTTGATCTAACATCCTATTGAAGGTCCAGCTTCAATGTCTTCAGTGCATTTGGGAGGAAGATGCAGAGTCGATATGTGCTAAGGGTTCCAAACCTAGATGGACCAAAATATTGAGAATGGACAAGTTCAGTTTTCTCTGTGCTAAATACCCTCCACCAGGTGAAATAAGTAAAGCTGTTCATTTCGTGAACCCAAACTGCACTCTATGACTGTTATGCCCTTCATTATAACATAATTGCAGTTGCATCAGTTGATAAATGAAGGGAAGATTTCCATTGGTCAATATATCATAATATGATCAGGCCAAACTGTGTTTATTTCTGTATAAACTGTACAGAGAACTACTTCATACTAACTTATATAAATAGAGTCACGTGCAAAGTGACTAACATAAACACTGAACTGAAAGATGTACACACTGCATGCCTTTAAAATGAAATAAAAATGGTGGGTTTATATTTTATTTAAAAAAATTGAATAAATTGATTTGACAGAATCAAATAACACATCTTTGCTGTTTTTCTGAATATAAATAATTCTTTATTTGACTAGATTTGGAAAATAAAAGCTGGGAAAATCAAAATCTGCCAAGAACATTGGGGCTACAGGACACTTTCGCTGCAGCTCATTACAAATGAATTTAAAACTATAGGTGATCCACTACACACCCACCCATCGTAACATTCAGTGTCAATGTCTTGCACTGTTTGACTATTGGACCCCCATCACTATAACCATTTACTGATAGTCTTAATTTCTTTTGTAAGTAGCCCCTGTAGGTAACCTAAATTGTTAATCAACACGAAAATAAATTTAAAGATGCATTAAAATTGGTTACTCACATGTCTGGACAATAATGATTCACAAGTCACAATGAACTCATGATAGCATCAGATCCAAGAGTCATTCCTATGTCAAACAAAACCTTTGTCTAATTGGTCTTATCTATCGCCTGGCAATGGTAACCTTGTGTAAGGGATTAACACTAGCCTGCAGCAATGTTTAGACATCAAAAACATGGGTCATAATAATACCCTAGTTTATACACTTCTTGATAGCTGGGCTGAGCAAACGTGACAATAATAAATAATTGCAATTATAATAGTTTAACATTTTTTCTGAGTTTATCGTGGTATAAACTGTCAGTTGCCAGCTCACACAGTTTACGTAATGACCTTTGGGCATTATTTGCTGTGTGATTTGGCAACTGACAGTTTATACCACAATAAGCTCAGAAAAAACTCTTAAATGGTTCCTTTTTGTAAGACAGGCATCATTGTTGAAAAATTATGTGTCATGTACTACATTATAATGCAGTCTGACTATAAGGCAGTATGATGAGGGGAGACAATTACAAAACTGTCAGTTTGCTGTTCATTAAACAAATGCTTTTGAGTGAAAGTGGTGATTGTAAAGAAATGAACTCATTTCATTGGTAATCGAAAGAGTGGTTTTACATCAGTCTGTTGAAAGTTAGAGCTCCATTGCCATAATGCCTTTTTAACACAATTATTATTATGGGTTTTTGGTATGGTCATGGAACTATAATGTATTTCATTGTGAGGCAGTCTTGCTATAAAAAGTGGTATATTCTTGGGCCATCTTGGAGAGAGTTATAATGAGTGACTATAGTACTGTATCATGTACTTCATTATAAGGCATTCTCACTATAAGGCAGCATGCTGTATGACTCCCATTGACAAATGTTACAATGGGAGGGAGTGTAGTATGATTTTAGAGGATACTGGAAGTTTGTATTTATTTAATGCATCTGAGCAATGTTGGTGGTTAGCTCTGCCGTATTTGCAGAAGTTTCTAATGTGTATACTGTAGACAATAGCTGAAATGATGCCATTTTTTATCAAATTGATTAAAACTCAAACTTTCACACAATCTGCATCATAGGCTTACAGCTGGCACCTATTCCTAAGTACAGCTGTGTGTTGTTTATTTTTTTAATTTATTTTAGCATAGCTTTAGCAATCTGAGTCATATTGTTATGATGTCTGCAGTGTGGCAGTTTATAGTGATGTCTAGCATTGAGGTATCTTGTCACAGACATGTAGCATGATGTTCTACCCAGTCACATTATCCTGATTCCAGGCCTACCAGTTCTAACACAAGCCTCTTAATGCCAAGGACCAAGTGAGGCAGCTGCTAGGACCATTTTTAAAAGTCTTTGGTATGACTTAGCTGATTTTTGTACCCATGACCTCCATATATACAGCTGACACATATTCATATGTACAGCTGACAAATTTACATGCACAGATATGTACAGCTGACACCAATTTTGCATATCAGACACCTATTCACATGTACAGTTGACACATTAAATATTTAGATGTTAAACTGACACTTATTCAGATGTACTACAGACACTTATTCGTATGTAAAACACCTATTTATTTGTACAGCTTTCACATATTTACATGTGCAGCTGACACTTATTTGTATATATAGCAGACACCTGTTTATATTAAAAAATATTGACAACTTGCATACTCAACTTGTGATTGTTTTATTTGGTATGCATCTATACATTATTTGGTATACATCTATACATCTATTATCTAATTACAGGATTCATATCTTAAGGCATGTTTTTATTAAACAATTTAGGTGGAAATTTCTTAGGAATAATGTAATATTGTTTTTGTACTGCTACATATATACCGCTTCAGTAGCCTAAGTTGTTTGAGTGTCCCCCTTGGATGTGGGAGGTTGTGCGTTCGAACCCCAGCCGAGTCATATGTCCAAAGACTTACAAAAATGGTACTAGCAGCTGCCTTGCTTTGCTCTCAGCATTAAGAAGTTAGTGTTAGGAATGTGACTGGGTGGGACATCATGCTACATGTCTGTGACAAGATGCCTCAGTGCTAGACATCACTATAAACTGCCACACTGCAGACATAATAGCAATATGACAGAAAAATTGTTAGAGCTATGTTAAAAATCCAAATCACACACAGACTGTACTGCTACATATATGTAAATGATATAAAATTGATAATGAAACCAGACATAAAGCTTGGAAATGAACTTATCATACTTTGTAGGATCTAAGAAACTGCAGTGTCTTACAAATTTGAAAATGATGTTTCTCCATCAGATACATTACCTGATCACTTTGCATTATGGTAACTTTATTTTCTACTTCCAAATCCCTCCCTCTCTGAAAGATGAAAAACATATTTCTGTGTGTAGATTATATATATTGATAAAGGGAAGCAGCTCTTACAGGTCAGCTTGCCTGTCTATCCACTAGGTGGCTACCATTTTATCTGATTTAAACCAGTTTTTACTCTTGCTGCCAAGTGCTACGATGTTCCATTTAAATTTGATAAATTTTGTAAATCCACGTTTATTTTTCAGTGATAGTTTAAGTCAGAATGTTTTATATGGTGCATACAACATTTTTGTAAAATCTAGTCAATTTACGGATTTTAAAAAAATTATTGTGCTATTTGTTTTCATCACATTTGATTTCAAATGGCAACATATATATATTTGCTGTATGTACTTACTTGTTTATTCTCTTTTCATTACAGAGATGACAAAATGATGCAACAAATGCAAGATATAAAAAGTAGTAGAGGATATTTATACAAAATGCAAACTCTGTAGCAATTGCTTTTCACCAGACACTTGCTAAGTGCATGCTATGTGGACAGATAATAAATTGTCTGTGTCCTTAAAAATCAGCTCAAGGAACACACAAAAAATGGTAATATCTATTTCGTCTCAGCATGAAGTGCTGAGCATATTTCCCACTTCAGATTCACTCACAAGTCTCATAAGGGGATACCGAGCCACTCCCTCCATCCCCCCAAGAAGATTCAGAATACAGTTTAGTTTTTATTGCAGTTGAAAGGAGTAATTTTTCCACTTTAATAAATAAGGCAATACTGTTGGGATTGTTAATGATGGAACAAGAAAATTTCAGGATTCCATTGGGGATGTCTTTAGCACCACCCATGAGGCATTACAATCCTAAGTCAAATATCACACCTGCCCCATGGGGCATGACAGTGTAGAGTTGTACACATCTTCACCCACGATGTGTGAATTTACAAAACTCCATACTCTGTCCATGCATGGCAACATTCTTGCCAGACATTTGAGTGTATTATTTGACTCAGGCCATCCAGCCATACCACCTAACCAGCATAGCACTTATCATCCAACCTATGCTGTTCCAAACTGTCAACCAACCAGTTAATCGATATGATCATGTGCTAATACAATTATAGAGGGACTGGCCAGCCAGCCAGCCAGTCACATATTCCAAAAACTGTGGTATTTTATGTCAAACATACTGCACGGCGAAACCGCACAGTCAAACTGAACATCGCTATACCACTTCATAGTGAACCAGCTTTATCAATAGAGCCATCTGGCTGAGCCAAACCAGCTATGCAGAACCAGCAGTCTAGTATACCACCATTTTTATAACCAGTATCCTATGGGAATAATGATGCATGTTAATGGTACAGCATTGTCATTACCATGTACAATACTTTACCCATGGACCCAAGGTATACAAGAAGTGGACAATCCCCAGTTAGAAGAGGGCGAAATGGAAATGCCTACAGACAGAATTCAGCTTTCAGGCAGCAATAGAAGAAATCTACCTTTCAGTGGTATAATCTGCACTCTGATGCATACTGTTTGAAAATACCTAATGTTGACTAGGATGTTTTCTGTGTTTGGCATGACTGTCCACTTTGTTATTAGGTGGATTCGTAAGTCTTCAAGTTTGGCAGGAATATTATATCAATTTCCTCACTACTTGACATAGCATCCTTGCAACATTTTACTTTGCTGGGAGCAATAATGCCTGGGATTTGGTGAGCTGTATTGCTAAGGTTTTGAATAGGGCTTAACACCATACCTTGGCCATTGGCCTGATGACCTCCTGCAACATGGACTTAGATAAGATGCACTCATGCACTCTTTATTTCCAAAGTACCATCATGCAATGGCCTTGCATACCCTCCTGTTCAACTCTCCTCTTCTGATCAGGGGTCAGAAAATGGATAGCACAATAGTTTCCACTACATCTGTCAGAACAAGAGTTGCCACTACATCTGTCAGCACAAGAGTTGCCACTACGTCTGTCACCACAAGAGCTCTTATCTAGTCATCCTGTTCAGGGATCTTTCCAAAGAAGAGACAATCATCAGCAGCGATACAGTAGAGGCAGTTCCCAAAGACAATAGAATAGCCATTGGGAAGCAAATTATAGGTAGTCATTTACCCTTACTTCTTGCCATCAGGCAGGTGGGGGAGACAGGAAACAATGTTTTTCCTCCTCCAAGCCCTTCACCCACTCATTGGTGACTTCTGTTTCCCCTGCCCAGTGGCAACTCACCTGTGGGTGCCAGACGACTTCTTTTTTGTCAGTCTTTGATTGACCTCTTCCTGCATAATGATTGGGTGATCCAAGTGGTGTTGGAAGACCTCAGAATCATGTTTATCAGGCCTCCTCCTCATTGGATGTTCCTCTTCATGACTGAAACACCTCCATTTGAGACCTAGTAGTTATTTGGATAGTATGCCCAGATCACTCTCTCCAGCTTCTGTCTACAGGACATAGCCTCACAGAAGAGAGAACTGCACAGGTAGTAACCACAACCTGTTTATGACAGTACAACCGTATAATCAGGCATTATTGGCCACTTTGTCTGGATTTGTCTGAAAAAACTTTAAGGTTGAGACCATAATCAAGTGCATAATCCCATAGAGGTCTCTTATTATGAGTATAACTAATGTCTCCCATTGTGCTAAACAAGTAGCTGGAAAATTTCATCTATTAGCAGAGCAATCATGCTTCTCCTCTGTCACACACGTGGAGGTAGGATGCTCAGCCTTTCCTCCTCCTCAAACCTATTCCCCTAAATGTAATGTGACGAGGTAATTTATGTGCTGGAGAAAGCAAATTTTTAATAAATTAAGTTTCTTCAATAATACTAATCTGATCATATGTCAGATAAATTCTCACACCCATTCCCTGCAATGTGAGCATCCTTTTAGTTGTCGCTGAAGTAAATGACGGGTTTAAATTGGGTATAACAGTAGCCACCTATGAGGTAGAAAGGGGAGTTAACCTGTAAGAGTTGCTTCCCTATGTTTACAGAAAAAAGTTTTTCCATCTTTCCAGGAGGGCTGCATTCAGAGGTAGGAAAGAAAGTTATTTTAATGTAATTTGAACATGAAAGTATTATAAGAGAATCATTCTTTACTAAAAAAAAATTGCTTTCTTTATAAAATATTGCAATAATCAAAGGTTCTGTTAGAGAACATGCTTTTCAAAGCTAAATTATGTGGTTTAAAGAAAATTTGTACCTGTATATACTCCATTATAAGTCAATGCAACTATAACTTGACCCCATTTTCAGGGCTACAAACAAGAATTTCTCTTTGACCTATGGGTAGATTTCAGATCTGTATGAAGGGGTGACTTGTCATAAGTGAGTCAGAATTGCACTTTGGAAAAGTAAACAAGCAGAACTGGATAGATAGATAGATAGGAAAAATAAAAGACAAAACCAATGTAAAGTACAATTATATTAGTGAACAAAATATGTGACAAATACATTGACAGCTTACAATTTGTCTGTCATCAGTTAATAAAATCCATAATGTCTGACATCAATTTATATGATAAATCCATGGATTTGATTATAGGTCACATAGTATAAAACTAGTAGTTCAGAATGATCCGGATTAAACAATGTCATGTTAATTCCAAATATCTTACAAATAAACAATGAAAGTTAAGTCCAAATTTTTGGGATTCACAGTATCCTATAATGTCACTATCTAATGTCATCTGGTACAAAGTCCAAATTTTTGGGATTCACAGCATCCTATAAAAGTCACTTTCTAATGTTATCTGGTCCAGGAATCTATCCTCCATCATCATCTAGTTATTGCAAATTGTCATCATCTAGTCATCATAAATGCTGTCTGACTCTATTTTCTTCTGCTTCACTGTCATTTGCAGGTGGTTATGTAGATATTGAGCTTAGGTTCAGTAAGTAATATTTGATTGTATAGTCTGTGAAATCAACTAAATTATGCAACTGAACACGTCATTTGTGCAGCAAGATCACAAGGAGTTCAAATAATTACCCTTGGCTCAGTCAAAAGGTTTTCACATGGGAAAGTGAAGAGGTTGCTGCTAAGCTAAAGTCAACATAAACAGGAAGTTGTAGGACTCTACTTGACACTGAACAAATTCAAGGCTCAATCAAAAGGATTGTCAACTTAAAAACAGTGTAAGGGCTGCCTTTACAAGATAAGGGCTGATTAGGATATAAGCATTGATAGAAGCTTGGGAAATATCAATTGGAAATGAAATCTAACTCATGGAAATGGAAAATGCAAATTAAATCAAACATTTTATTGCATCAGACATATGTTGTTTATACAGCAAAACACCAATACAGGTTGTTTGGACTTGCACAAAGATGGAAGGAAATATACTTGTTAGTAAATACCCATGGTAAACAACATATATGGACACTTCACCTTCTGGTGGGTAGGATTTGATTTACCCCTAGCATTTTCAAATTCTTAAAATCCATGTAACTGTAGACATAAGCATTGCATAGTGAATACTGTCATGAAACAGATAAATGCAGAGCATACCAAACATGCATTTCTGAATGGGAATAATGGCATGAAACATAAATGCAGAACCTAAGATGCATTTCAGAATGGGAATAGTGGCATGAAAAAGTCAATATATTTGAATCAACAGTATTTGTATGTACTGCAAACATCTCTAGTTTCAAACATTACCCATATATTTATCAGATTGTTGGGTATGTCATGCTTATAAGATGTCCCCTTTACTGCATGAATGTTCATTAAAAATGATTGACTTGTAAGCGAGTACATGTGGTAGTATTATTAATAAGTTAACCTATTCTCATAAACTTCGACTTATTCAAACTGAATGCAAATCAGCCATGCTTGAAGAAAAGGAATATCAGGAAATCATATTTAACATTCCTCTTTAGCAGAGATGTGGAAATAGATCATGTTATTGGAACAGGTATTTTCTTCATCACTGACAGCCATGTGCATGCTCGTTTACATCTCTGCCAATTTTGTAAATGTTTACAGGCTGTAAATTATACCTGTTATGTTAGCATTGCAGCTTATTGGTGATTGTATGGGTGTGGTCACTTTTTCAGAGGTGGTAGGAATGAGAGTTTTTATATCTGTATATTGAAATAACATATTCTTGTTTGTAACTTGGGTACAAGTAGACAAAAACACAAGACTCTGATCAGCCATCACATATTCTAGCAGATCAGGGTCTATGTTGTATGTTGTGTTGATTAATCCTAACAAACTGCATAGATCCAGATCTGCTGTGCATTATGCAACTTGGGTCTATTCATTCAGCATTCTGACTTATAATTTAGAGAACATGGTTCAACCATAACCTGAGATATAAGCTAGAGTATATGGTACACCACTGACTTAATCTGTAAGCTAGAATGTATGGTACAACACTGACCTGAGTTATAAGTTAGAATGTATGGTACAACCCTAACCTGAGTTATAACTAGAATGTATGGTACAAAACTGACTTTGGTTATAATTAGAATGTATTGCATAACATTGACCTGAGTTATAAGCTAGAATGTATGGTACAACACTGACCCGAGTTATGAGTTAGAATGTATGGTATAACACTGACCTGCATTATAACTAGAATGTATGGCACAACACTGAGACAAGTTATAATGAGAATGTATGGTACAAATATGGTACACTGACCAGAGTTATAAGCCAGAATGAATGGTACAACTCTGAACTGAGTTATAACTAAAATGTATGGTACAACTCTGACCTGAGTTACAAGTTAGAATGTGTGGTACAACACTGACCTGAGTTATAACTAGAAAGTATGGTACAACACTGAGACAAGTTATAACTAGAATGTATGTTACAACACTGACCTGAGTCATAACTAGAATGTATGGTACAACACTGAGACAAGTTATAACTAGAAAGTATGGTACAACACTGACCTGCATTACAACTAGAATGTATGGCACAACACTGAGACAAGTTATAATGAGAATGTATGGTACAAATATGGTACACTGACCAGAGTTATAAGCCAGAATGAATGGTACAACTCTGACCTGAGTTATAACTAAAATGTATGGTACAACTCTGACCTGAGTTACAAGTTAGAATGTATGGTACAACACTGACCTGAGTTATAACTAGAAAGTATGGTACAACACTGAGACAAGTTATAACTAGAAAGTATGGTACAACACTGACCTAAGTTATAGCTAGAAAGTATGGTACAACACTGACCTAAGTTATAACTAGAATGTATGTTACAACACTGACCTGAGTTATAACTAGAATGTATGTTACAACACTGACCTGAGTTATAACTAGAATGTATGTTACAACACTGACCTGAGTCATAACTAGAATGTATGTTACAACACTGACCTGAGTCATAACTAGAATGTATGGTACAACACTGACCTGAGTCATAACTAGAATGTATGGTACAACACTGACCTGAGTCATAACTAGAATGTATGGTACAACACTGACCTGAGTCATAACTAGAATGTATGGTACAACACATTCCTACATTATAAGCTAGAGTATTAAGATAGAATGTATAGAACAACACTGACAAATTTTAGTTTACCTGGTCATAAAAATGAATTTTAACCCATTTAAAATTTTTCTTGATATTTTGTGAAAATGTGAATTATGGTGTAGATATTAAAATTGTACTAGTTAAGTGAAAAATGGTGTGATATCACAATAGGCAAGTCTGTGTTGTTCACAGTACTTGATGTCATTTCTTGCTAGACTAATGCAATTTTCTAAATATTTGTTATTAAAAAATCACATGTTTCAGTGAGTAATCAATAGAGTCTTGCATTTAATATCATTGCCAAGGCTCACAAAAGACAAACCATTCAACTAGTTGTATAAATTTCATTTGAAATGAGCACTGATGCAGAATCCTTAATGGGATGATCATACATTATCCATTTTGAGTTGACCATTGTGTTTTATTTCCACATTATTATTTTCAAAACTGCCTAGCAGATATGGAAGTGCATCATGGCAACAAGACGTTTAGGTTTGTACCAATGTGAATATACTGACAAATATGATTGAAACAAAGAAAAAAACCCCATCAAATGTTGTCTTCTACTGAACTAAACTGATCTCCATCAAACATAACAGGGGGTGCATACCATAAAACCTTTCCTATTGATTAAAAAAATTATTGATCTGCCATCAAATATGGCTGCCATTGTTAAATGTATAACAAGAATTTAATGACTTATTCAAATCCAGTTTTTAAAATAAAACCACTTTGTAAAAAAAGACCACTTTGTAAAATAAGACCAACATTATTTAATATCTTTCTCTTACAGTTTGCTCACAGTGGAGGGAAAGTGTCTTGCGCGGTATGAAGATCATATCTGGTACAAAGCTACAGTGACCTCTGTTGACCTTGAGGAAAACCAGGTCACTGTGTCTTATGACTCGTATAAAGACACAGCAACTCTAGGCTTTGAGGATGTAATCCCATTAGGTTTGTATTGGTAATAAAAATGTTTGCACCAAATCATTTAGAAACATTCTCATTCAAGACATGAAATTTGCTTGAAAATGTTTTAAGGTTATGACTAATTGATTTTTTCACATTTTATGATAACAAATACTTGTGTGTCTTTCTGCCCCACATCCTTGAAGCTTTCTGTGCACACATCTCAGACTCCAAATTTCTACAACTTCACATGATTATTGTTTGACTGGTATGAAACAAAATCATTGAGAGAAGATAAATGTATAGACTAATAAATAAACAAGGTTGCTCACTGAATAGCTTGCAACAGAACCTTGCCATGTGATTCCTTGATCCCACATTGTGCAACACAAAGAAATTATTTTTTATAATATAATGTTAATTTAGTCACATATGACTTCTCTTTATTCACATCATAATTCTTCTCTGTTTACTCTAAACTAAACCTGGTTTCAAAATCAATTTGTATAAACATGGCAAAATCATCAAAGCTTGCATGAAGTACATACACAGGAATTACATAGACATTAATAGTGATAGTAATATCAAATTTGGAGGTGCTTTCTAAAGTGGAGATACATGAACATCCAGACAATATTCTTTCAGTATATGTACTTGACACAAGCCAAGACAACTGCAGTGCTAATAAGAAATTGGATTTAATTTAGAGTGAAGATGAATGTATTGTGGTGAAGTTGAATATAAAATTTTATTGAATACCATATTCACAGCAAAAATAGGGATTTCTCTGTCTTACATAACAAACAGTTGGAGATGCTGTGAGTAGTGTCCTGTTTTAATGTAATGACATCATACATATCATGTATATGACATAGATCCACACAACATATTAATTTCAACGTTTAGGCATTTTACTTTCCTTTTATATGTGTTGCTTTTTACTTTCCTTTTATGTGTTGCTTTTTGCTTTTCTTTTATTTGTGATACTTTTACTTTCCCTTTATGTGTATTTTTGTATCTTCCTGTTGTGTGTGTTTTTTTGTACTTTCCTGTTATATGTGTTGCTTTCACTTTCCTTTTATGTGTGTCTTTTCTAAGTTAATATAAGGCAGGCTTAGCACCAAGGTGGTCACTTGTATATCCTATTCACTCATCCTTAATTTATCTTCTGGGTCAAGTTCAAACTATGCAGTCAAACTGAGGTATTTCCTTGTTATAATGATGGATTGGTACTTTGCCCACTGAATTGCTTACACCCATGTAGTGTTATTCATTCATGTCACCATACAATTGCTCTTGTTTCTGAATAGTGAACCAGTCTTTACCTTTGTTATATTACAGAAGCTGAATGTTTTGAAACAAGGGATTCAGATTCAGATCCTGAAGGCAGCCATGACAGATGTAAGTCTCTCTCCAATGTTGAGGAATCAGATGAAGAAGATGCTCTTCCTGTGTTTCTATGGCAACCCAAACAAACAACAGCAGCTCTAGGACAGTGGGAGGCACATACTCGGGTACTGGTGTTGATTTTAGTGTAGCGTAAAATACTTTGAATCCAAGTTAGGACAATTTGATTTAACCAGATTAGTGTTGCCTCTATTTCCAACTAAAACCTGCTGCATAGAAATTGGAATTTGATTTTAAATTTGATTGTTTTGCTCAGATCTATAGCTTCTCATTGTATGGATGAATTATTTGTATAGATGTGCAAGTTGTAGCTGAGAATGCAGATATAGTAAAAACGTTTAACAAATAACTTTTTTTTAAAAATTTTAATTGTTCAACATTGCAATAGATGAACTTGGTTTTGTTTAAATTACTGTTCTCCTTAATTAGTTGTTTCCCTTTGCAGATGATGACTGCAAATTTTTGTTAAGGATGGCAATGGGAAAGACTTTCTGTCATGGATGCAAAAATCAATTATTTAGTAAAATGTGTAATTTGAAATGGATTTTAATTTTTTTCATTAAATATATTTTGCAAATTTGATTCCATTTTTGTACAGCCATTTGTTAAACGTTTTTCTTCCTGCCATTCAGGAAACTCCTCAATTTTACTTTGTACAAATCATCCTAGATTATGTCCCAGTGATTTAGTTCTGTAGCAGGAGCCACAATGGTACATTGGTTAAGGTATTGTACTGCTGACCTGAATGGCGGTGGTTCTGTTCTCTTCATCACGTCAGCCGGAATCAGCTACCATGGTGTGTCCTTTGGCAGTGTACTTTGCTCAACTTTCTTTGGCAGGATATAGCCTTAAAGGGTGCAGTAAAACCTAACCCAACCCAAACCAACCCAACCCAGCCTAAACTGACCTGACCTGACCTGACCTGACCTGACCCAACCCAACACAGCTTGACCTGACCTGACCTGACCTGACCCAACCCAACGCAGCCTGACCTGTGGCGCATGTATTGATGTGGGCTTTTATTTTAAAATATTTGTCTTCTTTGTTTTCTCATTGTTTTCAGATTTGTCTTCACATGCTTTTTTTTTTCTCTCCATACACTATAGTTTCAATCTTTATTTCCTGGACAGTTTGTTTTTGGTCATCAAAAGCTTCATGTTTCTTACGAGCATGAAAAATCCTTAAATTTGTGGGTTTGCCTTGAAAATGTTATTGAATTTTGAACAATCTGGATTTTATCCTTGAAAAGCAAAATTGGGTTGATCATTGTCATTATCAGTATGTACTCTTTGCAGGGCATCACCTTCATCATCAGTACTATAAACAGTACCACCATCACTGTTGTCATCATCATCATCATTGTTATGATCATCATCATCATTTTAATCACAATAATCATTTTCATTTTGTCCATTTTGCAGGGCATTGGAAGCAAACTAATGCTGAAGATGGGTTATATACATGGTCAGGGTCTAGGGAAGAATGGTGAGGGCCGAGCAGAACCAGTTCCTATACAGGTGTTACCTGCAGGTGGGTTTAAATTACATTCATCAAGCAATCGGCTACAGTTGAATAACAAACCATTGCACCAAAGTGATGTCATTGTGACCTTTGAGATGGAATGTCAGTACTACCTGGGAGATGGAATGGGTTGTTTTCCACAATCTCAATTGTGCCCTTCTGCAGTTGGGTTTGTAAGTCTTCACTTGAGCTGGTTTGGACTGGTGAAAGAAGATGGTTGTAAATGGTAGGGGATTCTGTTCTTAGAAATGAAGCTATTAACCATTCTTTTAGGTGGAATGGACCCAAACATCCATGGTGCCTGACCTAAATCCCGAGAAGTGGGTGAGATGAGCACAAACAGAAACACCAAGAAGAGGAAGATGTTGTAGGAGAGGCAGCATCCCTGCATAGATGAAGAAGCTCAACAGCATAT